>LUCH01005884.1:20553-37434 GCA_013368495.1 Paragonimus heterotremus | reverse complement strand
CACATAAGCTATGGTGAACGTCTGTGTACGCAGTATACGTTCAAACTAGTAGGTGTTTCGACCTCACTAAATGAAGCTATGAATAACGTCTCAGCATGCAGTATACGACCACACTAGAAGTTTGTCCACCCGATTGACTCAGACTATCAAAAACGTCTCAGGATACAGGATGCGTTCATGCTTGTAAATGCTCCAACTTGATTCACTTAAGCCATGAAGAGCGCCTGTGTATGCAATATAGGTTCACACTAATAGATGTTTCCACCCCATTCAATTAAGCCATGAAAAACGCCTACGTATGCAATATAAGATCACACCAGTAGTTGCTTCATCCGATTGACTTAATTTACGATCAGCGTCTGAGTATGCAGTACATGTTCACACTAGCAGCTGCTCTTTCCGAACTACCCTTACCATGAACAATTTGAAAAATGAACACATGCGGGAAGTAGTGAAAAATCAGTATTTGAAACGTTTGGGGCACATGGTAATCATCATCTTTGATTCCAGTGATTGCCATAGTGATTGGAATTTTTCCGCACCGCGATAGATACCTGGCGTTCCAAACATCATTGTATGACTGGCTGAGAGGTATACGTCCCGGTGGTCGGCAGGCAGTTCGATTTAATCTGTTTCTGTAGATTGTTCCGCATGAACGCCATGCGACCTCAATCTAGTTAGAAACGATGCAGCAGGGTGAATGGAATTTACTTCTGAAGATTCTCGATGATAGAGTGGGACATGGTAACCTTTTCTTACACCGTTCCATATACACCGGAGATGGAAACAACCATATGATAGCGTCATTTCCAACCATTTCTATGAGTAACGTTTCATCGACCAGTATCTACCTGAAATCCTGCGAACAAAGAAAAATAGTATGAATATCGTATAGAAAAGAAAGCTGGAAATGTTATCATACATGTTTCGGTATCAAATGTGTTGGTGTTCTTGGTGAAATGCGAAACAAACACGGTATGGTCGTATAATTCCTTTTCGACCATATCCTTGAAACGCCGCAAAATGGAACACTCTCAGGCTGTAGGATTATGTATTTCATCTCGAAAATGGCAATGATCGCACTTATAAGACTTGAAAAAGTGACCTAACGTCAATAACGGGTTGTCTTCGCGAAAACGGTGGGAGAAAATTTCACCACCAAACCAATCCTTCTGGAACTTTTCCGATGTATTCCAACGTTTCCATTAACACCGCTCATTTACAATTGCTGTACTGTGAGTACTTTGGCTGAAATTTCCATTTTAAAATTTCATAAAATATTTAAAAATCGAGGGTTCGCATCAAAATGTCCGTTTTGCCTGTTGAACGACCTTCAAGGCGAATCCCGTGAAACAAATAATTGCCCGTACTTTTTCAATGAAATTGAGGGATTTTGAGTACCACATTTCTATACCTCTAACGAATGTGGCGGCGTCAATATCATGACCATCTAGCGAGATATACCAATGGGGTATTTGACATCCATGAGTGATAACAGTCGATTTGTTTACTGAGAACTTTATGAACCATGTTTTGCACCACGACTCCAATGGTCCCTGGTCCTGTCGTATATTTTGTAGACACAATAGGAGGTTGCTGCGCTGGGGTTATTTGTTAATGATTTTGATATCGTCGACAAACAGAAAGGGTTTGCCATGTTTACTAACAACGCATACGTCATTAATGTGTGAGGAGAAGCAACGGTCCCAGGAGACTTTTTTGAATCACCCCACTAATCACTGGTTCTTGCGTTGATCAATGCACTCCCATTCTGACGATTTGGGTTCGGCCACCAAGATATGATGAAAGCTAGCTGAAAGAAGGTGTCTGTATGCCAAGGCATGCTGCTATGTATAACAGGCGTTTATGGGGCACACGATCAAAAGCCTTTTGCGTGTCAAGGAGTACGATGATCAACGTATTTCTCGCGTCGGCAGACATTGATATATGGTTTAAGAATTCCAGTTGACGTGTCATACAGGAGCGCTTACTATGGAAACCGTGCTGCGGAAGGTTTATAAGGTTTTTGACTTTAATAATTCTACAGTTGGAGCTTTTATCATCTATTCAAACGCTCTTGAGCAGATTGATATGTGGTTTATTGGACGGTAGCTACTAACTTCCTACCTTGGACCATTTTTGTAACCAGGCAGAATGATTGACTTTCCACTGGGGAGGCAGTGTGTTGAATAAAAGTGATACCTCGAACAAATTAGGTGAAAGTATGGATATATCTCCACCTCACTGCTTGGTAGCGACTGGTGGGATACCATCATGTCCAGGATGAATTATGGGCTTAATATTAGCTAGTTGTGAGCGGACAATTTTGACATCAATCGGTACATTACACAGAACTTTGGTTGACTTCAACGGAGTGGCGAGCAATCGTGTGTTTTATGCTAAACGCAGCAGCAGAATATGAATTAAAGGTTTCACGTATTTCAACAGGGTCATCGACAACGGTGTTATCTTTGAGAGTTAACTTCCATATAAGGGTTCCTCATGGAATTTCTCTCTCATAAGCTGCGTCAATTCCATGCCACCCTTCTGGCTACCGTGTTCGAGCTACTTTTTGTGTGCATAACGCATTTGCGTTCTGTGTCCCATGTATTCTAACCTACTGCTCATTTGCACTACTAGGGAGGAATCCAGTGTCCTTCCGTCCATCGACTTAAGTGATTTAAGTATGTCAGCCCCTTTTGCAGTCGACCCGTTTTGATTTTATGGGGGTGAGATTATCAACACAAAAAGTGAAGTGGTTGATAAATTCCTCTGTTGCTACTCTTGGGCGTGATGTAAGAAAGAACGTATTCAAATTTGAGGATCTTAGTAAGGAGAAGAAGGTACTCCAAACGATGTCGGTTTGATAACTGTACTGAAACCAAACATACACTTGACGCTATTATGGTCGCTTCCTGCAGATTGTTCCAGAACGGATATCCCTACAGACGAGATACCTGTGGTGAATATGAGATCTAAAGTACGTTTCTGTCTGGTGGGCACCAGGACATGTTGGTTCCATCCATTTAGTTGAATGCATGAAAGAAAATCAGCTTCATTTGCATGAGCTTTGAACGAGGTCCAGGAGATACCTGATATGTTAAGATCACCACCAGTTAGTTTTTCTTTGCATGGTATGTTTGATATATGAGATCACTTCTACAAGGTCATTCAAGTCATTACTAGTAGCATTAAACAATCGACAAGTGTACCCAATAAGTAGGTCACGAGAACCACTAGAGACCATCAACCACAACGAGTCCTCGATTTCATTAACACTAGACTCGTCAAGTGTAACTGCGGCAAATTGATCTTTTAGGTAAATGATGCATCCACCGCCTCGTCCTTTGAGACGATCCCTACGAAATATGTTATATCCTATGGGGCTTATTTGCGTGTCTGAATTATCAGGGGAGCACCACGTCTCAGTGACGGGAATGATATGGGGATTGGACATAGACAAAGAAGTCAAAGATGTGCATCTTGTTCATCAATGATCTTACGTTTGAGTAATGAATTAATGGAATTCTTTCTGTCAGGCACAACATTCAAGCTGCTAAAGAAAGGCATGGCAGCTGGGGCATAGGTCCGGTCTAGAGAATATACCAATTTTCCACTCATGTTCGATTGGATGTCGCAAACAGTTGACTCCGCGACAGAGAGTGCTGAAAGAGTGTCGTTATGGTGGGTTGACGGAGTGGGACATTGCTTCTCTGATAAAGACTCCGCACTCGATAGTTTGCCGGATTCGGTAGACTTCAACATAACCCACACTAGTTGCAATACATGTCGGGAGCTGGTTATGGGCCAGTTTCGTCTGTGAAGTCTCCAGTAACTTTTCGCAAATTAGCGCCCTCCGCAGAAACAGAACGCATAGTTGCATGAAATGGACAACAACTGTCTTAGAATGCATCTTTGCTACACTCGTCCAGGATGGCTTTAAGGTTATCCAGCCAGTTTCAATAATGCGAACAGAGAAGGTGCATTCACTGATATACACACCATAATGTTGCATCAGGTTTACCCGGTGTCGTACCACTGTAAGTTGGAAGGCATTATGCTGTGTTTGACCAATCTAAGGCCCTTACAAAACACAAAGGAATGATGTTCATTCAGCCACTAGAATAATCTGCTTTATTTCGTTGGCCGTGAGCAGCTTCCACGTTGTATCACCTGAGTCTATGATGTTGTGAGACTATGGTTCCATATTAGTTGTCGTCAATCGACTTCATCAACGCATTCCGTCACACATAAATATACACTGATGGTGGAGATTGGTTTGTAATTCGGTGCCGTGTTAGTCAAAATGTTTTAATAGGGCAAGCTGGTTCTACGTTGTTTCCATTCAGCAGGCAGTTCGCATTCAGGGAAGGACCTGGATCAAGACGCCCATGAATGTAATTTTCTATATGCGCAAACTTAACAGTTTTGGCAGCATGTTGTTAATACCCTTGAACTTGCTGAGGCTAGATTCTCAAATATCAAAAGAAAAGTGTAAGCAATAACACGTGTGTCGTTGTGGTCAGACAGATCACTGATTGTTAAGGACCTACAACACATCTGTGCCGGAGGCCGGAGGGCATTATTCAGGAACAGTTTTCTAAGCCTGTAAACAGTAGCTTTGCTGTCTGTTTGATGACTGTCCTGCCAGAATTCGTAAGCAGAGTCTGCCTGATTCCAGAGAAGCGGTTTCGAAAAGTTGTTCATAGAACCACTTTAAGCTTCACGTGAGGCACACCTGCGGAATTTATTGAAAAGTTCTTCCCAAATATTTCCTGCGCCTAAATTTTTTATTCGGTCTCTTTATATATGGCTGTACTTAGGTTTGCGGCTCGGCCAAAAATATCCACTCATGCATATTATTCTACTGGCTTGGATGTCGTCGTATAACATATTCGTTTTCGTTTGGCGTGTTTCACGAGAAGCAAGCATTTTCTCTCCTGTTTGATTCACCAAAAGGACTTGTGGGGTAACGTTGTCCATTGGTGCTTGTAATGTTTATTCATTTCTAAAAAATCGGTTTTGTACTCCTGGAATAATTTCACCTCTAATGCTGACTTCCACAGTCAAGGTATTTCGCCGATTGTTTCGCACACTTCATTACTTACCCAGTAGTGCCGTTGAAATTTTGCTCGCATTTTTTGGCTTCGCTGGTTGTTACTTGCATACGAAATTTCTGAGAACGGTTAGGTCTCAACACTTGGTCTCCAGTGACGTGCCATCAGTGATTAGAGTTCAAAGGTTTTTGCTTACCATCCAACCAACAGTTCACAACCGGTTTTTTGTATGTGTGAAACCATCAGGGGCAGATCATCTGAATGGAGATCGAGCCAACAACCTTTCGCGATACTAACCATGGCTCTCATTCTCTCGGCCAATAATCCTATGAAGATAACGTTCTATCGGACTAATTGACTGTAGTTAGCTCATAATCGTTGATTTGAAGACAAACCAAAACCAGTATGACTCGATTTCGGGCTTTCTTGACCGTAGTACAAAACCAGGAGTCCGAATTGGGCTAAACGTCATGGAAGAAGATTGTGACTCGAGTGTGATCCCAGTGTTTCATTGCGGACGGCGTCATTACAATTGGTCTTTCGGGGTCTAACTGAGCTTGAACTACATCCCGATATAACGCTTATAGCGAATAAATTTACTGTTATATCCAGTGATAAAGCTGAAAGGCTAATTTCTCCAACTACTCCTTGCTGAAGTAAAAATTCCAGTCGTCTTGTCAACAGCGATTTCAACGTGATGCCGAAATGACTTCACGGGGTATAACGACGACATGTTTCAAGGTACTTTTATGAAGCGGCCGTTGTTGTTTATTCAATCTTCCTGAAAATAGGTTCTTACTGTTTCCCGTTCAACAACTACCTGGGAAGGGGGTGAGATCAATCTTGAAACAAATCGTGAAGCAATTGTTATTATGTGCTGGGGTCCTTAGGCACTTCATTCTAATTAATGAAGAGTAGATATAAGCTGAACGGCTCGAAACTCAGGCGCCGTCTGGTCGGACCTAGTACGCCTTTGGATGAATCTAATTCTATAGTGGTGCCGAGAAATGACGCTGCTGAAGAGTCCGGCCCGAATACATGTTTAGAGCTCCGAAATCAATTTCGGAGTAATTGAGGACGTTCAGCCTTACAGAACCTTCTAAGGCCAGGTGGGTGAATCTTTATGAACTGCAGTCACGTTACCGTCGTTTACTATCATCTGAGGGCGGTCGGTATATAAAGTCAACCTTATGGGTTTGGGCAAAGACGATGTTTCCACCGAACCCATTTTCGGTAGTAAGCGAAACAGTGAATCTGTCAATGCCACATGGTCTGCATGATCAGGCAAGTATGTAGCCATGGTGTCTACCAACCCATAACACTCTTCCTTCCTCAGTCCAATTACACACCCCAATTACATAAAGCTCAGTCACGACTGTCGAAATGTGCTCAGTATCCAATTACTTATGAGGCTTGGCGACGTACACACGCTGGCTTGTTTGTCCAATCTTGGATGAATAATATAGCCTGATCATCCTAGACTCATATTCGCGTCGATTGGAGTGATATTACAAGTCGTCGTTCACTGTGGAGTCCACCGATTGCATTGCGAATGACGTTCAATCGCGGAGGAATACTATGGGCCCTGGTCACTAAAAACTGCACTGAGTTTGTTGCGTGCCATGTTGCGGATTGGCGGGAAAGGGTGTGCTGCGACATCTGCCAACTGCACCGAAGCCCCATAGTTCCGGCGTATTCTGAGAAGCGTGACCACTTCTTTCATCTAATTTCGAAGAACTGGAGAATGATGGGGCTAACTTCGTGATGGAATATTTCAACTCTGAACACTCAACAAATGGAAACAGTCCAGCGGAACTTCTCAGGAACTACCCTTATTTGCAATGAAATGAATGAGCCTGATTCAGCTGACGTTGTGTAGCATCACGGCAGCCACCTCTGTTCATCTCGAGTAATTGTGTCGACAAACCTGGGTACCGGAATGCGTTGCACACTTGAGTTACATGGTGGATCTGATCACTGTGGACATGTCGGCAACCCGTTTCTAATTTACCTGCCTTCAACCCTGCCGATGTTCGTGCTACTGTTGCGGTTCCAGGTCTCTTGGTTTAGAGTGCTATGGAGAAAGAATCACCACAGTTACCGCTGACCGATCATTTTAGAAATCAACAAAGCAGGACCTATATAAATCCTGACTTCTAAGTTGTGACGGTTGTGGTGATTTTCACTAGCTCTATTCCTTATTTTATTACAGCATCGAAGATGGGTAGAACGCAATCGTCCGTTTCACGGGATACAGCTTGAAGGTCATTCAAAAGGCAAAACGGTAGTTTCGGCGCGAATCCTCGTTTTTTTGAATGATTTTGGAAATTTTAAATTCGGCATTTCAGGCAAAGTAACCACAGTACATCGACTGTAAATAAGCAGCGCCAGTGGGTAAATGGAATTACATGGAATAAGTGCCAAAGGTGTTGGTTTGGTGATGAAAGCATTTTCCAACACTTCCGCGGAAACAACTCGCTACTGACGTTATTTTACTTATTCAAGTCTCATAAATGAGATCATTGCAATTTTCGAGGTGAAATACGTCGTCCCGTAACCTGAGAGTGTTTCATTTCTCATCACTTTCTGCATGTGCTTGTTCTGTAAATTGTTCATGGTAAAGGTAATTTAGAGGGAGCAGCCACTAGTGTGAACGCACCCTGCATTCTGAGACGTCCTTCATAGCTATAGTCAGTCATGTTGAAGCAGCTACTAGTGTGAACGCATGCTGCATACTCAACTCGCACACTCGTACTTGGTGTATACACAGGAAAGCAAGATATGGAAGGATGGCTGATTAACTAGATGAACGGCCAACACGAACATGAGAGCTGTGTGCACCGGAAAAAGGGGGCAAAATAAATTTAGTGGTATGGTTAAGGTTGTCGAAAGATTGAGAAGTCTGAATTGAAGAAATCCGACATTAAACTAACAACATATAGGCATGCACACCTGAAAATAAGTCTGCGAACGGAATGTAGTTCCGCATTATTCATCCACGCGTTGAATCCATGTGTAAATCTGCACGGGACCACTTTTGGCGGAAGTGTTAACTGCCTCCAAAATAATGACTAATACTTCCAGCAGTATAACTGGTGACCCCGGCCAACTCAAATAGGATGTTAGGAGATTTCATGCAGTGATGATGTTTCCCATTCAGAAGTTATCGGGTACGCTATCAACGGTATCATTCTCGGATAAACCGTTTAAAATAAGCATAACGTTTGGTGAGTTGTAAAAGACTGCAAAAAGGGTTTTTGATGCGACAAATATTGGCACCGGCTCTTACTCCAGAGGGAAGTTCGCTGCAAATATAAAAACACTCCACTGGAATTAATTGGTCGCTTTTTTGGCGAACCCTCAAAGCCGACAAATCGAATCTTACGTTTATATGGTCGTACGTGTTACTGCACCTGTAATAGGGTTACAGAGGAAAGAAGGACCTGAGCAGCCCGATTCGATTGCTATATCTTAACTTAATGTCCTACTGGGGGAACTAGGCTGGTTCCGAAAACTACTGATATACTTTAAGGATGGTCCATTTGTGTAAATATGTTCGCGGTACTGTAAACGAACAAGCGCACTTCAAAGCTGGGGTATAATTTTTGAGTACAATAGGATAGGTGATTAACCACCCTTTAGCTTGAATAGGCCAAGAGAAGAGACCAGATTAGCACGTGAGTACGCAAACCGACTTCTTGTAAGCTTGTCAGGATCGTTTCACGATGCGCAAGATTGGTGCGGGCCATACTTTCAGGTTTTGCACGAGCTGGTGGTGGCGCTCTTGACGTCTCGTCAACCAAACAAAAAGGTTTCACAAGAAAACCTTGATGACTGGACTTTACCGCACATTCTTGTTGGGTGAATTTTGGTTTGTGTAGGCTCGCATCCGCACTTGAGGGTTGTCTTGATTTCATAACGCTCAGTGCATCTCGAAGATAATTCGATATGCGACGATTGGGTGGCCGTTTCATATGCTTCAGTGTGGCATAGAGGGCTTCCAAAACGTCTTTCTTGAAGACGGTTACCAATTTCAGCACTGTAATTTGCTGCATAATTCCAAGAGCTAAGTGACAAAGAACCCTCGTCCAGCCATACTGAGTTCATTGTTTAGAGGAGCCTCGGTAGCAGTTGTGTACAATTTGAGGTGACAAAGGTGTACATAGAAACTCCAAAGCGTTTTACCGAAACCTATGCTTACTTTGGTAGTAGGGAAGACAAAACCCCTGCCAAACAAGGTTCCTCTGGAAAATGTCATGTCGTTACGCTTCAGTCGTGCATTATAGACACCAAACCCAATGGTGCACCTAACTCTGAGTGGTTCACTGTTAGTAGGGTAGACATTTCAGACGTGAGAGACAGGCCATAAGGATTTTTTATTTGGAACTATACCTCCGTTTCTTGATGTGGATGAGCAAAGGCGGCACTAATAACAGCAAGAGTTAGGTGAATTAGGACGAAAGTTTGTTAACACATTGACTGAAAGTGGGACTCCGGGAGTGCAACCGGTATATGACTAAAGGGGCTACACAAAATCAGGATCACGTGGTCGTCTATAAACTTAGAGCGAATGGTGACGTTATTAGATTATTACGGTAGACTCAAGGTATACTGAGAAACAAGTTCGTCAATTTTTGAACCCCGCAGTTTGTCTTTCGTAGCTCACAAAACTGTCTCGATAGCTGTGGGTACACTTTTGACCATCTTGCTCTCAGAGAAGGGCTTGACTTCTGCCTCTCAGAACCCTTAATGGATTGGTCCTTTATTCCGACAAAGTGAACCATATGCAACGTAGCAAATCACGAAAACTGGCCCATTCATCTTCAGAAGTTCCCCTTCAACTCTAGCCACAGTCTTTCCGCAGCACAGTTTTCCAGTCAATTTCCGCACCTCTGCTAGATATGGAACGAAAATGAGTGTAGATTTGACATCCATTTTTCGTAGAATATTTGTTGTCACATAGTCGATGGTTAAGTGGATCATCAGAGGGCTTATTCATGATTGTCGGGATGTCTTCTGGCTGAGTGAACGAAGTGATAGATACCCGGCCAGTCAGTGTTTTGGCACATTAAAGGGATGGGCAAAAAATGGTCGTGGGTGAACAATAAAGTTGTTTATGCTGTCTGCAGTTAGAATAGCCTTGATTTGTGTCACCGTGATCTGTAGTTAGTTGTTTCATTTCCACCAAACCGTTTGGGAAGATGACGACGAACGACCCTGAATATGTCTTATCATCATTGTTCGAGTTCGCTAACAAAATATCAAAAGTTATTTAATCACATGTATGTCGTTGTTTTGTGAGTGACGGTCTCATATCCGCACAAAACGCGGAGAAACTGCAACGACTGGCCGCGACCTTTGACATGACGCCATTCCATCTTGGGATGGGCCATAAGAGAAACACGGCATCCGTACGAATTGTTCACAAATGACAGCGATCGACTTGCATGTTCTGAATCAATGCATATAACTGATAGCAGCTCCATAGGACAAAGGTGAGAATCCAATAGCAGCAGGAGTGTAAGTAAAGAGGAAAAATGTGCATTTTCCTACAAAACTGAACGTGAGCATCGGCGGAAATGGTTTACTTGATGTTCAAGCTTTGCCAAGAATCGACATGTCGCATCAGCTTACTGCTTTGAGATTACATCTTAGGTGATAATCAAGCTAATGTCCGACGGGTGCTCAGAAAAATGACGGAGTTTGACGAATAAGGATTGTATCATCATTTAGCACAACTAGAATAAGAAAAATGGGCAACTGTGCTTTTTGTTGATATGCGATTTCAAGGTCGAAAGGAATGAGAAACGGCTATTCAGCCGAAGAGCAATATTTTTCAAACTTCAGTGAAATATTTAGGTACGAAGTTCAGGGAAAGCAAATATGGCTTATTGCGTGCTACAGACTTGTTGAGGTAAAATCGGTTGTAACTAAAAGTTACCCATGTTCTCACTGTTGAAGTTACTACTTGTTTCGAGTGCTTAATGAGTGTTGCGTTTTTAAGAAATTCGATGAACACGTCCTCTGTTTAGTTATTCCACTCTTGCTCATCTTTCTTCTTACATTGAAAACCTTACTGGTGGTGACTACGAGCATTTCTTGCAAAAAATGACACTAGCATTCAGGTTACGCTCGAAGAACCGTTTCTCCCGCGACCGCTAATCTTGAGATATTACCAAATGCTCGTACAGTTCACTTGTGGAAGTGTGTTCTCGCGTAGTTTTTCTCCCTTACTTCCCAATGCCGGATCTTCGTTCAAATGTACCCTGGTTTCACCTGCGTTTAATCCCTCAACGATTAAGCAAATGTTGCGTCTGTGTTTAGACCACCTCCAACGTCCACAAAAGTCTAAACCCCCGGCGATTTGAGAGTTGCCTCGCCAGTACCACCGCGCCGGTTCACATTACCTTGTAAATGTAAATGTACTACAAACCACTAGCATTAAAGTTAGTGTGTTGGCGTGGGTATCGCAGTCTTGCTCGTAATCGTATAATGGATCCGCGTCATCCTTACCATTGTAGGCAGCATTCATTATGGTGACAATGGTTTAACTACCTTAAAGGACGTCGCGCAACCCGTCTATTTGGATTCTGAAGGTCGACTGGAATTTCCATCGACATGCTTTCTCTCTGGCGGCTGCCGTGTGGTTTTGCTGAAGGTTCTCTCAAGCCCAGCTCCCTAGCGTCCTTAATCGTTGCGTTGAAGTCCGCATGTGAAAGGTGTGTAAATATATGGATAAAGTTTGACTGCTCACTGCGACTTCTGATCCGCGTTTACAAGAGGTTTGAGAAACCTTGGGTTTACGAACCTCGGAACTAGCGTCACAAAACGTTCAATCACCTTCATGTAAGTCGTTGGTTTCTCGACTCATGTATTTGATGGATTCAAGATCAAACTTTGTGGTTATTTCCCAATTAGTTCGACCTGATTTTCCTATAACTCATCAGCTTATTACTGAAAACTCCCCAATACGACCTTCTTTCCTTTCGATTCTTAAATGGTTGCCCAGCGAGTCCAGAATTTATAGAACGTTGCAGCTTTCAGATACGGCAATTCTGGATCCAACCTGTCAACACACGTCATCAGTCGACTAAGAGTTTCTCGAGCAGCTACTAAACGTCCGGAGGTAAAATCCACTTCTGTTAGGAAAAAAAGCCCTAAATTTTGTGCGAAAAAGACACCAAGTCGGAATCCTTAAACATTTTTGGGAGGTAAGAGTGAATTCGTTGAAATTTTCATGATAGAACACATATGTCTACTTCACCAAAGCTCCCAACTGTGCGCGATTTGCGATATATACACGGTATCGTAATTCTGAGCCACGTTGCCTTTCCAATGCACTTTACACGAAACTTCAAAACGACTAATCGTCAGGGGTATATTGCCATGCATATGGGTTAAGTATCCATCTGAAGCGTACACTCAGTCTGTTTCCCCATCAGCATTTTCAAGTGAGCATCGGTCGACGAAATTTCATTCGTAAAAATGATTCATTATGACGCTATTAGACGGTCGTTTCTGTCTACGGTCCACCTGGGATGGTTTAAAAACGGGCAATTTGTCACACTGTCTGATTAACTTAATCACAACACAACTATAACACCTAATAGACCGTGTTCATTTGCCCTTAGACACGCAGCTCAATTATTTAACGAAATTTTTGAAAAATATCGTTTTTCGCCCAAATAGCCGTTTACCACTCGCTTCGACCTAGAGTCCCCATGTTGGTAAAGTACGCGTTTACCGAAAAATAGCCAATTACATGACGCTCGCCAGTGTGTGCTGTAAAATGTGTGCTTATATCTGTGCGCATACAAAGGCATATATATATGGGATGTGATCTAGTTTTCCTGTTTGCATGCTTAGTGTAAGCTCAAGTCTACACAGGATCAACTTCGGTGGAAGTGTTAAGCAGCTCCAATATATTGGCTGGTACGTCCAACGATGCGAGTGATGACTTCAACCAATTTAAGTTGGATCCAAGGCGACTTCGCGTAGTGATGATATTTCATGTTCAGAATTGATCGAGTCAGTTTTAACGGTATGCGTATGTCCAGATTCCCTACTCAGTTGACCGCTGTGCTATAGTAACCAGGTAATGTTATGAGATCGTCTGGTATCCATCAATCATGCCCGACAACGCTGGATTTCTTGAACGAAAACTTCCCCGATGATGTTTGAAACGATGGCTGTGTAACAGCGAAATCCTGTATGTTTGCTAAGCGAGAGTTAAAATTACCAGATGGAAAGGTTCAGGGAGTTTTACTAAGGTCCGCAAATAAAAGCAAACTTCGACAATTGCCAAATTCACATAATAATAATATGTATTTATCAACGTACTTGTGAGAAACACGCGCAATCATGACCATGTGGTACAAGGCAGCAACTAAATATATAATAAGACGAACATGAAATCTGTCGGAAAAAGAAGGCCTAATTAAAGGAAATAGGGTCATAGTTTACAACGTTTGATTTACACACCAGGAAAGAAGTTAGTTCGCCTTTTTCAGAGATTCAGTCCGGGTATCTTATATATATATAAAGGAAATTAGCTCTCCCTCGGCGCTATCACAGGTCACCTTGCTGGTATCAGATAACAAAACGGGTAAGCTTCTGCCAGTTCAACCGTTTGTGCGCGATCTCCAGCTTAAAAACAAATTAGTTGAACAGTGGATCGTGTAATCAGACAATGCTATTTAGATTCAGGGGCGTTTAGGGGCACACGATCAAAAGTCAACAATATGATTATAACTTAATTATCAGAGCCATCTTCATCTTCATAGAGAGCAAGTCGTCAGTGATTTCCACTTATCAAAAACGGTGGATTTTTTGACGCGGTCAAACTCTCGAAAGCCTACAGATGAAAACTGTCATAAAGTGTCACTAAACATGTCAGAACAATAAGCGCCAAGTATGGCAGCAGAATGTCGCTTCTACATTTAAACTTGGCCTCCTAAACAACGAAGCATGTGATAATCTTAAACACTTAATTGCCTATCTGAGGTCTATGGAGCACACCAACATTCAGTGGGTAAAATGATGTAGGGTGTATATGAGAAGGCATATGACCTCAAACTGCGCATTGTATTAACGACTGAACGTGTATTCAGAAAAAGTAGTGGATCATGGAGTACCGTTACCTGAGACTGCGAGAAAGTACTGCAAAAATGTTGTTCACTGTTACCGCAGTTCAAAAACAAATTTGTAGCAAACCGGTTAGCACAAATTTAAGGTCGATAAGTGTGCTTGATGGCAAGACACCAATCCAGAAGGAAATATTGTGAACCAATATCTCCCAAGTAGATGATTGCTCCAATAATAAAATCAGCAAACTCATTGACTTGACTGTCGGTCACCACTACTCCACGAATTTCCTAGATCAACAAGTTGCAATTGGCCACACCGCTACGTTATCCGTCCAGAAGAGTACTGAAAGGCACACCACGTCCAGTTTTGTTGGCCCCAAATGCGGTAAAGTTTCCTCTGGTAAAACTCATAGTTATGACCAAAACTAACTTCATAAGTCATCAACGACTCCCCCCAGTAATCGAGGTGCCGGCTGAAATGAGTCATGAAACTAAGACATTGAATGTCTCCCAGAGTTCTACGGGCGGTATCCCAAAGTTCCGTGATAAAGACGAGGCAGTACAAACAAAGTTGTTGTCTTGTTTCTTTGGACATTTCCCTCCAGTGCCTAGAGTGACTGTAAACACCAAGTGAAGATCCAAAACTCCTGAGAAAGACTGCAAATCAACAGTAATTTCTGTGCAATGGTCACTTGGGAAAAATGATTTGGGTTGGCAATATATGGCTAAATCATCGTCATCTCATGAGCGCCACGAACATAGTTCAAAAATAACATTCTAAGAGTCAACACTTCACAGATGAAAATGAACAATTTGTCCTGTAGTGTTTTCAATCCAATCCACAGTTATAAGAGGTTTTAGGTTTTGCATGCATTACACAGTATCTCCGCAATAACCCATCCTTCTGTCTAAAACATGAATGATTCTAATAACCGAATTTCTAACGTATCAATCCCGTCGAGTAGGTCATCAATTGATTATACGTCTAACACAAGTGTCCACCAACACAGTCATTTTTAGTGCACTATTCGGCATTTCATCCACCACAACCTGACCCCATCCCGAAGACCTACCTTCTGTTTCGGTGTCAAATCTTTACGACAATCCCTCGAACATGAGTGGAGAATCGGTACAGTTCTTAGGCCAAGCCACTACATATGATGTTTTGCAATCCACTGCTTCATTTGTCATGAAGCGCTTTAGCAATTTATACGATCTGCCTGACAGAAAGAATTCCATTAATTTATTACACATCCTGCAAAATTTATTACTCTCAAGGACCAAGCGATTGTGGGCCACCCTGTTGAAATGGGTTTAACCTTCCGCCCGCATTTTGCTGCTGCGTTTAGCGTAGAAGACGTCCGATTACCTGTCACTACTCCGTCGAAAACAACCAAAGTTCTGTGCAATACTCTGATTGCTGTTGGAAATATCCATTCGCAGTCAACGGCCATCAAATCATCGGTCCATCCTGAACGTGATGATATCTCACCAGCCGCTATGAAGCGAGGAGTTGAGGATGTGCCCATCCTTTTACTTAATGTGTTTATGCCACCAATTATATCCGGCACATTACCTCCCCAGTGGAAAGTCAGTCAAAATGCCTCGTTGTAAAATTGGTTCTAGGCAGGACGTTGACAACTACCGTCACACCAACGACACATCAGTCCGCTCGGAGATGTTAAGAAGGATAACAAAAGCGTTTATCGGTGAGTCGTTGAGATCGGTAAACCTTATAAACTAGTCACAGCACGGTTTCCTTAATGAGCGCTCTAGCATGTCAATTCAATTGGAATTTTCGAACCATATATCGATGTTCACCAACGAAAGAAGTGCGGCAGTTATGATAGTCTTAGACATGTAGAAGTATTTTGATCATGTGACCCGCAAGCGCCTGCTGATCAGAGCAGCATCTCTGGGCATATGAGACCCATCGCGCAGCTGGATTTTGTTATAAGTTGAAGGCCGAACCTAAGAAGTCAAGATGAAAGGGCAATGCTCAGGACCAAAATCAGTAACCAATGGAGTGATTAATAAGAACTTTCCGGGACCGTTGCTTTTCCCCACATATTTAAATGACGAAGGTGGTGCTATTAAGCATGGCAAACCCTTTCTGTTTGCTGACGATATCGAGATCATTTACAAATTTCGCCAGCCCTGCAACATCGTATTGTGTCTACGGAATATACGACAGGAACTATCATCATTGGAGTCGTGTTGCTGAGCATGGCTCATGAGCCCATTTAGCGATAAATTGTAGATATCTCCTGGAAACGATCCGTCGATCGAAACTGTTGAGGTTGTCTATTTATTAACTTTGACCATTTGTTCAGTGGTACCGTGGCTTTGTGAACCAATCTTGCTTTGACCATTTGGGATCGTTGTTTTTTGCTACACGTTGCTCAACGTCTTCGTGGAAGGTCGAACACCTGCTTCCAGGCACCCATTGAAAACAGCCTGTCTGAAACTATTTATTGTAACTACCGTTCACTCATACCTCGTCCAGCATTTGGTCCATCGCACACTCAGGAAACGGCATCATTTTATTCATGTGTTCCACTGTGCACGCATTGCTCAGAATGTTGGACAATATAAAACTCAAGCTTATAGTGAATTCAGTGGAATAAGCTTGTATAAAGTTGTACTCAGAGCTAAAACAGGAAGAAAAAGCAGGATTATGATTCAAATATATACATAATAATAATAATAATAATAATAATAATAATAATAATAATAAT
>LUCH01005884.1:0-16027 GCA_013368495.1 Paragonimus heterotremus | reverse complement strand
GAAGGTGGAAGTGGTCCGACGAGGTCCAGGTGGACATGTTCAAAACGATCGTCGGGAGTTGGGAAAGGTTCCAGAGGGCTATTTGACTGTCGGTTGACCTTGGAACGTTGACATGCAAGGTAGCAACGGGCCCAATGCCGTACGTCCCGATTCATTTTAGGCCGGACGAATCGATCTGCAATCAGCCTTAGTGATGCGCGTATCCCTGGATGTGACAGGTTATGTGACGCATCGAAAACTTCCCTTCGCAGCAAATGTGGCACGACTGGCCTGTAGCAGCCCAGTGTATTGTCGCATATAATGGTACCAGGCGAAGATGTCAATGGAACTATGACGATACATAAGTTCTTGCGTTTGATATCATCCATAAACGTGCAATCAGACTGTTGTTGTGCCGTTATGTTGCGATGCGAGATCAGGTCGTTGGCTGTAGACATGCTGTGCATTCGTGATAGAGTATCCGCGGCGATGTTTGCGGCTCCGGAGACATGGCGAATGTCCGTAGAAAACTGGGCTATATAGTCCAGCTGTCGAGCTTCTCAAGGTGAATGTCTATCGGAGTAATTTCGCAAAGCGTACACGAGAGGTCTGTGATCCGTGAAAATGATCAAGTCACGGCCCTCGAACGCTTGGCGAAAATGGCGCACAGCCTTGTACACAGCTTAAAGTTCATGACCGAAGGTGTTGTATCGCGTTTCAGTATTGCTGAGACATTGAGAAAGGAATGCAATTGGTTTCCAAGTCTCGCAAATTGCTTGCTGCAGCACTGCATCTATGGCTGTGTCCGATGCATCCACGGCGATGCTGATTGGTGCGTCCGGTTGTTGGTAATGCAACATGAATGCAGAGGTGAGTGCCTCTTTTACGGTAGCGAAAGCGATAGTGGCTTCGGGGGTTACACGTAAAGTACGTTTATTGTCCCGGAGTAAATCATTCAGGGGTTGCATAAGCTTGGCGCAGTTGAGAATAAATCGTCCACTGAAGCGGCGGAGCTTGGGAGTCGTGTCGGGAAGCTCGCACGACCGGATAGCCTCGACCTTGGAATCGAACGGTTTAATCCCTTCTGCCGAGATGCTGTGGCCTAAAATCCAACGAAGTTTTACCGAGTTCGGACTTAGCTCCGTTGACGGTAAGGCCATATTAAGCTAGACGTTGAAATAACGTCTGTAGATGGATGATGTGCTTATCCGGGGAAGAGCTAGCCACGAGGATGTCGTCTATGTATGCATAAACGAAGTCCAATCCACGGGCGACCTCATTAATCAGACGTTGGAACGTCTGTGCAACATTACGAAGGCCGAAGGGCATGCGCACAAATTCGAACTACCCGAATGGAGTGGTAATGTCTGTCTTGGGTGTATCCTCCTGTGCCACCGGTATCTGGTAGTAAGCACAAACGAGGTCGATCTTGCTGAAGATTGTTTTACCCGCGAGGCTGGTAGTTAGATCGTGGATAAGTGGCACAAGGTACCTATCTGGAACAGTGGCATTGTTCAATCCACGATAATCTCCGCAAGGACGCCAATCGCCTTCTGTCTTCTTTGGAACCATGTGCAGAGGAGATGCCCGTGGGGCTGTCGGATGGGCGGATTATACCCACATCCAGCATATGTTGGAATTCCGCACGAGCGATGCGCAGTTTGTCTGGTGCCAGTCTTCGTGGACGCTGGAAGACTGGTGCGCCTTTCGTTTTGATGTGGTGTGAGACGTCTGTAACGACGGCGGGTAGCTCGTTAGATGGACGGGTCAGCTCAGGGAATTCACGCAATACCGCTCGGTATTGATCGTCACCGCATGGTTCAGCGAGCAATGGGCTGAGGACAGTCGTCGTGGAAGTGGTCCCTATAGTGGATACACTCGTCAGAGGATCTGGGAGTTTGTGATGGCCTGCGTCGACAACTACCCCATAATACTTCAAGAAGTCCATGCCCAAAATTGCATCTGGTACATCCGCAATAATGAACACCCAACGGAAAGCGCACCGTAGGCCCACATCCAGCGTAAGGGAGCGTGTGCCAAAAGCGCGGATTGGGGTTCCATTGGCGGCCTGCAGCTTGAAGGGCGTCGAATGAGGCGTGTCTCCTTTTCTGGGTGGTATGACATTGACTTGGGCGCCGGTGTCGACTAGAAAACGCAACCTAGAATTTCTGTCGTGTATAAAACGTAAGCGACCGGGCGTAGGACTGCCAGCAACAGTTGTCGCCATTACTTGCTGGCACTCACGTTTCCCGAGACGGTTGAGAAGGTGCACGACATAATGCATTCCCGTGCCTTGATCCCGAATCTATGATGATACCAGCAGTATCCAAGTCCTGAACGCGACCTGGAACGGCTACGTCCTCTGGAAGCTGGACGAGAGCGAGAAGCTTTAAGAGCTTGGATTTCTAGACAAAGTTCCTTCACTTTTGCTGTTAACTCAGCGGTTATGTTTTCTGTGTGTACCTCAACCTGATGCATTCTGCTAGGGAGATGCTCGATGACTGAGTCCGCTGATTTTGCTAAATCATCTAGGGAACTCGTCGACATGAATGGAGAGATAATTGCCTGCACAAAGTCGGGCAGTCTCTGCATCCAAAGGTAACGCATGAGTTTGTCATCGATCTTATGATTCTGTCCCACCTGCCTCAACTGCCGAAGCAGCTGAGATGGAGTGAGGTCTCCTAACTGCAAATTGCTAAGGACCTGTTTAAGCCGTTTTTCCTCCGATACGACGACACGTTCTAGGAATGCGCTCTTTAGTGCATCGTAAGGGTTGGACTCAGGTGGTCTGATCACTAAGTCTCTGACATAAGGTGCGACCGACATTGGCAATGCGGTAGCCAAGTATGTGAACTTGGCAGACTGGCTAGTGATGCGGGCTAACTGGAATTGCAGCTCTAGCTGCGCTAGCCAGTATTCTGGATCGTCCGGGACCTAATCAGGAACACGAAAACTCAGGGCGTTTTCCCTCGCATCTACTTCGGCAAGCTCCGACTTGAGGAGTGTAATGTCTGATTGCATCATTGAAATATACACACAGGATTCTAAACAAATATAAGCGCTTAGGAACTAGAGCATTAAGTTTACTGCTGCACATACGAATGTATAAAAGTATAAAAATACTAGAAAAAAAGAGCTTGATGTATATAAAAAGTTGTAATAAATAACAGAAAGCAGTAAAAATATTTAATGGAACGGGCCCACCAGTTTCGCGATGTTGGCTCCGAGGTTCACACACTCAAGGTTTCCCCAGCCTTATATTAACACGGATCAGAAGTCTCAGTGAGAAAACGGTGAATCTGCAAACAAACCTCGAAGATGATCTCGCAACACATACGTAGTGTGTTTATGTTAACGTTTACACGATTAGAGCCGTTGCTCAGTTTCCTGACTCATCAACATACCCAGCAAAATAGGTCAAAAGTTTTCCTTATGGAACGATTTCCATACCAAGTGTTTGTGGATACCGTGGATGTCGTTGATGTATATGGCCATTTTAGTGTCGTGTGTATCTCAAGAAATCTGTGAGAGGCCTGCTCAAATAAGTGTAATCACTGGAAATAACTTCGACTGATATATACGAATAATGATAAAACAACCTGACGAATGCGAAAATCCATTGATAAAGGAGGCCTAATGGAAGGAAAGAGAATTCTTAGTCAGAAAACTGAAAGCAGGCACTAACAAAAATATAGCTCGTGCGTTTCATAAGAACTGAACGGAAAGGTGTGCCAGCGTACTAGTTTATCGTTTAAAAGGTTACGTCTGCACTTATAATGACGGTCATATAAAGTGACTGTTCAGATGATGAAGAACATTACACGACGAAAGATTTCACCATTATACAATGTAAGTGGCACCAAAAAGTGGTGATGTAAGTCGATTGCGAGGAGGAAAGATGTGATGTGATGGGAAAGATGCGTTGAGAACTATACCATTACAATTAACATTCTTGGTAAATCTGGTGGGCAGTCTCCTGAGCACGGGTTTTGTTGGTGGCTGGGAAATCTCACGAATCGTTCAGTCAACCCGGGTTATTGAATGTTTAGACTTCGTAAGATATTGCCTCACGTAATAGGTGGTTGTGGGGGTAAGGAAGAAGTGTAATCGTACATGCTAAAAGGGGAACTGTGGAACGATTACCCGAACTATATCATTGTACTGTGTAATTTTTGATATATTTTTGTGCCGGTTAAGAAGATGTACGACGCTAACCAGTAGTTTTTATAGTACATCGCGAAAACTGAATATCCAACAGCTATTTCTGGAATTGGAATGCCACAGAATCCTGGTATCGATTTGCTCTACACAGCCCATCCGTAAGTTGAAATCGGCGTTCTATACCATACGGAGATTATCAGGTGGTTTCTCAAGAGGGTTCGCTGCAGGTAAAATAGCGGAAAGGTTGACGCGAGATTTATGACGGCCGCGAGAGTCACAAACGTGGGGTATCGCCACATTTTCCCCCAATATATAGAAACCACTGTGGTAATAAGGGTATACTTCTCAACGCACCTGTGAGAAACACACGCAAGTGAACGTAGTCACTCTACACATCGTGAGGTGGTACACATTAATGCACACCAGACACGTATTAACCAATAGTACGACAGGCCAAGTGTGCGAATAAAGCAAAAAAGAGATACAATAATAGGTAGGTCCAATAATCTCTAATATTCTACTGAAAAACGGGGTAATCAAATCAATCTACACTTTACAACGTGAATCCTGACCTAATAATCAAAATCATGCCGGAAGGAGGTGATTTGAGAATCGCGAAAAGGTAAGTGGAAGGATATTGCCATTGGTCAACGTAGATGGCTTCAAAAAAATGTATGCACGGCTCTTATATGATACTCGCTTAGAGCTGGCCACCACCGAGTGTTTTATGAAAGCGTGCCAAGGTAGTCGCACGGTTACAAATGGACGATAACATGTGTGGATGAAGATATTTGTTGGCTATAAACCTGTATTCCAGGAGTGTGTGTATCACATTGAACTCTATATAAAAGCCATCCTACTGAAATTATTATTCAACTTTTTTATGTCTTTCCATCTTGAACAATGCTGAGACGATGTGACACATGGTTAGTATAATACTGAGGTTTCTTTGGTTTTGTGAGTGTACAATATACCAGATGTTACTTTCAGTTCACGAGAGGAATACGACACCTTTACGGGGATGCTGTCATCAAAGATAATCCATGTGGTAGGGGCAAATATACGCAGTGTTCGTACGTGAGGGCTAGACAGTCCCCGGCCACAGTGGAAAACCTCATCTGAAGATGAAAAGTATTTGAAGATAAACACTTTAGTTGATAACATATGTCTGCCATCTAAGCCCTGCCTAAAATGCTGAATGTTGATGCCAGCTTTAATTCCATCCAGGTTTTTATTCCAAATGCCGGAATATTTCACGATAAACAAGCTTGCGTCTATCCTTTTGTGAGCAGTGAAGGTCGGCACTTTTGAAGCTTTATTTCTCGGTTGAACTGGGGAACCTTTTAGTGAACAACGCTGCGGTGAATTTCAGTATCGGTGTAATTATATAGAGTAGCGTTATTCATAATCCAAGTGGAGCGATACCCATTACTTGGAAAGGTTTTGTATAGTCAAGTGTACATAAGTAGCTTAATAAATTTTCGGCTAGTAAGCTTTGAGGATTTTCCAACAAAAACCTATCTGAGTTACATAGATCCCCGTAATTGAAGGTGAAATACTCAAGTCGGGGTCACTCACACACATTTTATAAAGCGTCAGCCTCGCGGCTAGCAGACTGAATGTTTTTTCGGTACAGCCTATTGTTGTTTCGGCTTTGGATTTATGAAAGCACGCAGAAGATTGAGTAGTTTTAACAACGAATTCCTAGGTCTAAACAGAAATAACAGTTTTTATATTGTGGCCATTCAATGGTGTAGAACGATTAGTTGTTTGGCAACCGTGAGCGATTTATTTGCTGAGAAAGTCACCAACCATAGTTTCTAACACGACTCCAATGATACTAAGTTCTGTCATATATATTTGAGACCATAATTGAGGTTGCAAGAGTGGAGGGATTTGTGGATCACTTCAGTGTCGCGGGCGGACAAAAAAGGCTTGTTTTTTGATAATCTCACACACGCCACTCATATACACGGCAAGCAGCGATTCTAGGGTGTCTTCTTGAATCACCCTAATAGTGACTGAGCTTGGTATTTAGAAGTAATTTACTATTTTCATCGTTTTGGTAAGACTTTGAAGTAGAAAGAAACCTACTTTTACACGGGGCTTTGCATGCAAGAAGATGCTATTTTCATCATGTGGCGATCATTTGGTACACGAGGAAGCGTCCACAGTACATCTCAGTCCAATAACACTCACATGGATTGCGTCATGGGACGCTGGTTTAAGAATCGGAAAAGGCAATTCTTATGCTACCGCCAATTGAGTGAGCCTTACTGAGAGGAGGTTGTAAGATTTTGTGGGCGCAGAAACGCGTCCACGCACGTTTTCACTATTCTTCCAACGTTTCATGAACATACTAAGGTGTGGTTCATGGAGTGTTAGGTACTGACGTTTGGTCGTGGGGCGTTTTTATGACAAATCACAGTGACTGATGTTTTATGCTGAGGAAAGAAGATATTGGGTATTAGTGGTATCATAAACCCATTGAGTGTAGGAGTGGGTGGTTCATCGCCTTCTCGCTTGCTGGTAGCTAGTGGAACACTGTCAAGTCTATAGAGAATTGAAAACTTGGTTGAAGTCATTTGAGGGTAAATCCCCCTGATATCAATCAGAACGCGGCCCAAGACCTTGCTTACTCCAATCGGAGTATCAGCGGGTTATATGCTGCTTTCCCGTCAAGTGGAAAAATTTTTCAGTGATTTTCTCAAATGTTAAAACTGTGATAGGGTACTTCCCATACAGGCATACTGTCTTACAAATTTCGACATGTTCAGTGCATTGTACCCCTTTGGTGCAAATTGACAGCAATTCTCAGTCCTGTCTCCGTTAGTATCAGTGGCCAGGGTTGATCTATCTATCACGGTTAATATCTAGGTGGTTCGACTTCGTGACACTTGAAACACCCCAAATGGACATATTGAAAGTATCAATTTAGAGTATAATCCTCACGCTCAAAAGGCCAGATAATTTGGAGAAAAAATCCACACACTGAAGGTGACCAACTGTTACGCCAGCTGTGTAATGTCTATCATAATTTAGACAATTTTTCATATGCGCTCCGTATAACACGAATTTCCATTGCGCTGGATGTAGAGAAACATTATCAATATTATTAAACGGCAACCATAACTTACCCATTATATCTTTTAACCAGTGAGCCCAAATTCTCCATCTCGGCTAGACGAATATAACGTTAACTGACGAGCAGTTGGGAATCTTGTTAATTTTGAGTTGAACATTGCCCACAATTGAGCGCAGCTGTCGGATTCTAATAGACTTTCCAATCGGTCCCTTTCAAAAAGAAGCATTAGACTCGAGTTTCGCTCTAACTAGACCGGCTACTCATAATTAATCTAAAAGATCGCCTAGCAGGCTCAAATAGATCGGAGATTTCGACCTATATGAGAAGTCCTGACCGCAGAGTTATCAAATGGAGCTAACAGACTGTAACTATGTCTACCCTCGAGACGATTGGGCAACCTGATCATTACTCACATACGAAAATAGTTGAGCGCTCATATATGATAATTCGGTCGTGCCTAATGTGAGGTTAATGGCACAGTGGCAAACACGGTTGCCTTATAAATACAATGGCCGAAGTGCTAGTATCGGCAGTGGCGAGGATATGCACTACTGACGATCTCTAATGAGAGAAAAACTCCAATCTGGTGCTTCTGCTGTTCAAAAGTGGTGATCTTAAAAATTTTTGAGAATGTGACAGCTGCGATCAGTTGTGGATGATGGAAAACTTGAAACATGACGTTGTACAAACGAAGTAAGAGGACAATCACGGTTGGCATGTCTGCAGATGGGTGCTGTTTTGCTCGACCGATCATATCGTCAGCCTTCCTCTAAAGGACACCGAAATTTGCCGCCCAATTTTATCCGTGTTCTGGCTTCTTTTCTAGTCAAAATTGCCTCATTATGAACAGCTACGAGTTCATCGGTAAATATGTTGACGGTAATACGTTGTTGAAGTTCACCAAGTTGGTTGTAGGTTCAGAAATTATTTGGCGCGTAGAAAACTTGTCTGTTTTAAAAATGAGATCCTGACAATTTGCTACCGACCGTTCTAGTATGATAGCTATATCAGTAAACCAACAGTGCGTTAAAAAAGGACGGAGGCGCGCAAGGGTAAAAGTAACGTTTGACGAGTCATTGACGCTTTCAGAAGGGTCACCTGATTTTGAGCTTTCTGGTAGTTTAGTTGAGGGAGATAATAATGAAAGTGGCCCACAGAAGTCTGCCCCCCAACAGACTAAGAGATCTGAGAGAATTACTACATGCAGACTAACGACGTAGATGTTACAATATATTTCTTTGTGTTTTCAGAAGTAGAGTAGAATACTACCTTTAAAAAGCAGAAAAATTCTCGAGTATGTTGCCGGACGACGTTAGTAGGCTTAGTGTTAAGTGATCCGATCATTTCGTGTTGATTATCCAGATCCACGCCCGACACTCTATTGCACAGCCAGTTCGTGCGGCAGGTAGCTTAAGAATGAAATTTGGTGTGGTGGTTGTTGATTCGTCGACTGGAAGACTCCACTGGTCTTGTTCTGAAGTCCTCCTGTTTGGGGAGGTTGCAGGGAAAGACCTGCTTCTACACCACATTTCGCTGCGTCGCCCATCGGGCTCGGGAGTGTTACCTGTGTGACCTTTGTTATCATCGAATTAAAAGGGACAAATGCGGGGAAAGTGTGGTTTACGCGGAAAATTACAGACCATCGCAGTGCTGCCTGGAGGGTGGGAATATGCTGAGGATTAAATAAGTGCGACTGCTACAGTCAACTGCCACCTGGCGGATCCCGCAATTCCACAAGCTGTTCGGTGAACCTACTGTGAACTTTTTCAGAATCCAATGTCCTGGTTTAGGGGAGGCGAACGCGGTTGTATGCTTGAGTCCATGTTTGACACCGCTGGGATAAAAAGTGGCCAACGAAATAGAGTTACGATCCAAGTTCCCCCTAACTAGGCCCGCTCTGTTGGTGGCTTTGTGTCCCAACGCAGATGTATCGCGGGGAAACCCCACCGTTTTTCGTTTTGTCGCCACCAGGCTGCGCCGTTGCGATAAAGATGGCAGGAAGACACCAACCATACGGTGCTTTCTTGTGCACATGGAACCATGCATTTTCCAAGAACGAATGGCAACCAGTTTTCAACTGACCACGCAGAGAATCTGCGGAGACTGGACTGAAATGGATCCTAATCCTACGAAACAGACATGATACGCACCGTATGTATCGAGAAGGACGTCTTTGGTGTATTTAGGGAAGCATTAAAAATCATATTAAACTTTTGAGACAGTCAGATGTTGGGTGGATGCCGAAGTGTTGACCATGTCTTCCAGTGCTGTCATCTGTCAGGTAAATGGTGTCGTAGCCAATTTGGTGGTCATCCAGTTATCTCACAGAACTAGGTCTTGGCAAAAGGAAGTTTGATATCAATCAAATGCTTCATGCAATGTCTGGATGAACAATGAATACACTTTGACAGCAATCAGCTCCCTATGGGTGGCAACCATCAGCCTGCAATAAGCTGGTTTTATATGAGCTGCCTGGGCCAAACTGGTGTTTCCAAGGATGAAAAAAGCATATTCACCTGTAAATTATATCTGTTCAACTCATCAAAGCCTTAGATGTGGGTGGTAGCAAAAAATTAGGACGATATGTTGCAATAACAGTGGTGTCACCGGTTTTTTGGGGGCGTCATATCACAATGCTTTCGTTTCATTAGGAACCTGACATCCATTGGCAGGTAAATTGGCAAGAAGTGTGACTTAACTGGTAGTAAATCAGCATAGTTCTAAAGTGAGCTGTGGGACACCACTGAGGTATGGCGACCGATAGGGCTTATGTTGTATAGGATTGTTAAGAATATCAGCTGGTATTTGCAACAGCATGTGTTCATTTTTACTATTGAGATATATCGTCAGTATCTTGACCGCTTTCACCTCATTTGTCTTAGTATTGGACTCACTTAAGCCACTAAAGGCGATCATATTTAAATTACTCAGCTTAGATTTGAAGATGTTAGAGAACATGAAGTGAAATATCTGAATCTATATTTCCACGTGGTTTGGCAGAGCTCCATATTGCCACTATAGCCGCTCAAACCAGTCACTTTTATTTTTTGAAGGCCTAGCAGTATTGCAGTAGAGCCAGCTCAGTACTGTCCGGCTGGAAATGGACGCGAAACTTATTTACAGGGTATTACCTCATAAGTACCTCTTGCCAAACAATCGCAAGCTCTGGATGATGGAGGACGTCGGAAAGGCTGATACCTGACAGCTGTTTCTCATAAAAATGCTCCTGGCAAACATCTAGTAAACATAGTTAGAAGCCATGCAATCAGTTTTCCTTGTTACTTAATTTGTTAAAATCAGACCAGCGGGGAAGTTTGAGCGGTGGAACGTGCGCCTGATATTTGTGGATTTTCGAGCCAAGTGGTGAAAGTATGAAATCGACGAGTACAGTGCAATCGTCAGTTTGTTCTAGATGAGCGGCTCGAGTGCTGATGCCTAACGTAGTTAGATCTTTTGCCCACAGGAAGTGAAGCCGGGTGCGTTGGCTAACACATAACCATCTGGCTGTCTTCAAAATAGGCTCAATGGGGCCCAGGCGCACAGTGGCGCTGAAGAAGACTATTTGGCCATGGAACATACTCTAACCAACGCACCTGCAATTTCAAACATTATCTGTGGAACTTTGAAGTCTCTAGGGGTTGATACATGCGCGTGCTGACAGGATATACAGGCCCTGTACAAGATGAACGCTGGCCATGGTGCTTCGTCTGTGTAAGGAAACGTTTTCACTGAAACATCGCTACTATCGACTCCGAAAGAACATCATAGAGTCTGGCACAGCATTTTCTCGAAGCAAATTTTAGTGGGTCAGTCAAGAACTTGATTGGGCACAATTTACAGCCTGGCAAATTTCTATGCACATTATCAAACGCGCACTACAGAACAAGGGGTTATAAAGTAGACAAGAGGGTCAGATGCGAGGTTAAACATGTAGGGGAGACGTACGGCCGATCTGTTTACTAATTAGTCAATAGCATCATTGCCCAGGGAGTAACAAAGTAACAACAGTGTCTTTCTGCACACAGGAGATGGCACCAGCGTCTCGGGGAAGCCGCCTCAGCACATTGTAACAACCGGAGCCCAGCAGTTGTGTTAACAACCGTGAACGTTCGTATGGGATCCATCTGGTGATGGCTGTTCAGGAGATGATGAGCAATCGCTGACGTCGGTAGTCTGTGTGGCAATAGCTCAGTGTACACATGGATATCAGCCAGCATCTGTGCCATGTTCCTTGGACATCCGCCTCATTCGAAGGGCTAACGTTCAGGTGCAACTTTCAGTTTATCGCAAGTGCATTTGAAGTTAACGATACGTACAGTTTAACAGCCTTGTGGCTAGGGTATTATAAACACTGGCTCTATCAAAACGTCATTCAATACAGCTAGACAGACCTGCAGTTGGGACACGGTTTACAATACACTGCAAATAATTAATCGATTTCTTTTGGACAACGGGTACCCAAAAGCACCGACTCTCAGGTTTATTAAAGAAAAACCGCGCAAACCAATAGTGCCTAAGATGAAATTTTCTTCACAACTGCCATTCAAAGGGGATTATATCAGTACACTGATACGCCGCCGACTGAAGGCCACTGTGGTAAGGACTTATAATTGAGGTCGTGTTGACCTCCATCACAAAACGGGTGTCCACTCTACCTATCCAACTCCCCATGCCTCCGTTCGCCAAAGCCCACGCAATCCACGGATTCTGATAGAATTGACGGGTCAGCTGCGTTGGAATTACGTAGTTCAGTTCAGTTTGGTTCACAGTATGTGGTGGCTAACAGCCTGGTTGTCCAGTTTCTTGCGCTGGTAGGCGATAGCTTCCCGCGGCTGAAGTTTCAGATCTCGGGATGCATCTCAGCATAGGGTGAGGAAACAATTAACGCAGATGCGATGTAAAAACTGAAGTCTTCGGGAAGACCGCTAGCAGCCCCGATCCTGCCAATGCTTTCTAGATTCCGGCGTCGAAGACTAATGAGGTAAAACGCAAACTTGCTATCCCACAAGTTTCGGAAGAACCACGAATTCGTAAATGCAGTCAGTCAGCACAAATGATTGTCGTCTGTTTCAAGCAACTGCAGCAACATTTGTGCGTTTGCATAGAAACACCACCACGAGTCTGCGCTTAGAAGAGGACGTTCAGCAACTTGCAAACACTGCCATTGACTGAGTTTGCAAAGTACCTGAAGGTATCTGCCTGCATCTGCTGTATTGTCAAGTTTATGTGGGGCCCAATCGGCCCACCGAGTAAAAACTTAGCTTAATTTTCCGGTGCATTTAAAGTCAGGCCACTAATGGACAGTCTGAGTGTCGCTGGTGATCGGTGTGCGGCCAGTTCTCCCGTAGGACATCAGTATGATAGGAATATCATAAGGATAATGTTTCTCAGTTCATTGTCCCTGAAATCAGAAAAAGAAAGACTGTAGAAGTGCCTGGCATTAACTAGTGAGGGGTTCGTAATAGTGGGCAAGCTGGCGCCGCCATCACGGTAGAAACAATTTTATCAATGGCTGAGGTTCATTAACACTCACTGCTACTGACTTTAAAAGATTCCCCCAAATCCAGAATGCCGTATAAACTAATGATAGTTTTGCATCAATGGTTTCGGAGGCTTCTACTGCGGTAGATTTTACTTCGTGAGTTGTGTTCTGGATTGGTAAGGACGGCACCGTTGCCCCCGCAATCTGTTAGTGTCACCTGTGCCTGATAGACTGTTGGCAAAACACGTTCCACAGTTGCTGTTAGATTCACCATGTCGCTGGTTAGCACAGTGCTTTTAGTGATTTGCGCGGACTGGCAGCAGGGTCACCTTTGCCCTCTACAACATGATGGGATGAATAGTCTCAGTGATATTAAGAAATACTTTCACTAAAGCACTGATTTCATATTAAAGAATATCTGCTGGTTAGTGTAGGCGAAATTGTTAATCCTAAGTCGTTGGAAACTTCGTTAAGTAGGGGGATGCGGGTGCCGATGATAATGTGCAAGTGTTTTACCCTCTTCTTGACGCGATTGAGTCAGAACCTTGAGAAAGAAACGAGCGGTTATCGCTTCCTGGCTACACGGGTACAGAGAGTTGGTGGAACGTTTAAGGTGATGAACTGACGGGTACTAACTCCGCTTCTGGCTTGTGCTTTGCGGTTCATGAAGGGTTTCTTATCGGCGTGTCTCGGCGTTTAGAGACATATTTAACTTGGATTGTAGGTTCACGCTGGTCAATTTTGGAAAAATCTGTGTACAAGTTTAGTTGAAGAGTATTAAGGGGTGGCTGGATGGTTGGAACATTTACCTTATACAACAAGTGTCCAAATAGTTCAATCGGGGGGAGATATCAGGGAGCAATTTCTGAAAAACAGAGCACAGGGTGCAGTAGATATTGGGAAAATTGACGTGGGCGATTTTAGTTATCTGGCTGCCGTCTAGTTAATTCACTCCCCCTCTCACCAGGTTGCCGTTGATAGGGAATTGTGAATGGTTAATTGATAAACTGAGCCAGTAGCCATATTAAATGACATCTTTGCAGAAGGATTTACAGGGTTTATGTGAGACCAACGCTCCAGCTTGCCGAAAGTTGGTGCTCACCGTCCGGAAATAAAAAATTTACTGAATGTTTTCGTCCAGTGATCGTCAGAATGGTAATTGTCCCTTGGCTTTTTAAGAGTTCTGTCTGGAAGGTATTTTTCTTCACCGACTGATTATTTCATTTGTTTAGCGCAGCAATACTGTGACCGATTGGGTCTGACCAGGTCACAACAATATTTACTGTAAAATTCGACCTCGGACCTTCCTCCGAGAACAATTTGCTTCTTACCAGGTTATTACTCCATGAAGCCACTGTTCTAATGAGGTCGCTAGCCACTTTTCTGCGGGCCTTTTGAATTGGTACTATGCTTCCACATATTCAGTGCAATCTTGATTTCGTGGTGACGGCCTAATCTAAGGGTGTCATATCCTGTTTTTTGCCACCAAATTCCAAGTCAGAAGAAGGGCGCTGAATACAACAATACATCCCGAATACTTTGGCCCTCAGACTCCAGATCGTTAATAAACCGCTGGAATAGTTGAGAGTAATGAAAGCAGAAGGAGACTCAAACCATTTCATTGATGGGCAAGTGTCCCGATCGGTGGAGGAATAAGTCCATAGTTAAGGAGAAACCATATGAGGAGGGGCACAATGTGTGCGACACGCAGAATTTCTGGGGAAAACAGTACAGTTTGAGAATTGTCCCTGAAAAGGAAGACCTAAGGTACACGGATATTTTGATGCTGGACCCTTAGCTCCACGCAAAACGGTTGGAAATTCATAGAGAGGGCGGATGATTCCGTAAACAGACGTTAATTTCTGGTTTACCCACTGTACGAACAAGTAGACTCTAAAATACAACAATTAGGTCGTTAGGGAGAGAACATCAGGAAATCTTAAGTTCAACCCAACGCAAGCCATCGAAGAGACGATTACTCGCGTGAATTTCTATCGGATTGTGGAATTCAGAGGCGTATTTCAATGGTTGAGCGCTATTCTCAATATGAATGGTTGAACGATTGCTGTCCAGGAGATTGTGATCAACAACACTGCAGATGACGTAGATTTGACACACTGGAACAAGCAACGTTCCTGTATTCATACAGATGCTCTTACCTTTAGATTAATGGCCTGTAGCAACTTTACCGTCGAAAAGTAGCATGAAAGATCGTGGGCTACAGGTAGGGCGACTTGCGCGTCTCAAAAACCGTGAAATTTTGAGGATGTCGGAGCTGATTTCGACACATAGACCACTTCTAGAAGAGTGGGGAGTGAAGAAAGGTGTCTAGCTAAAAATAATGTATGGATAGCTGAAACTCTCATGCTGATCGGCAGCGCGATAAATTCAGCAAAAGAAACGTCCCGATGACGTTACAAGAGATGTATACTCCTCACTGTACCGGCAAAGTGTTATTCAGTTCAAATATTTGTCATTGTGCCAGACAACAACTATTATGCGTCGCGTGATATTTGAAAACAAGGAAAGGTGAAGTAACCCAAATTTAGGCATAGACAAATGTTTATTTTCGAAAGACTGTGCTGTCAGACTCAGAGATATACATAGATGTGTCTGTGTGCGTTTTGTACACTGCAAACTGAAACCGGGCTTACTGGACTTATTTGTTGGTCCACGGGTGTGTGATATGCGCCTACTTGAGATACGCATATATATATATATAATGAGTGCTGAATGGTATCCACTATAATGAACGACACTTCCGAATGGATTTGACGTGAGAGGTTCTCCTCGGAGGACATGCTACTGGCACGGCTGGCGCCAGATTTGTGTTCAATCTCATCGAAGACCCTCCACTTTATGCTCGCGCTGTTATGCTGTGGTGGATGAGTGAAGGCAGTTTTAGGCGGTCAGTGGAAATCGTGGGGTGCAAAAGGAACCTGTTGATTCCCCAAGTTTTTCCCGACCGTCCGGTGACACGGAAGCATTCACTAAATGATGATGGAAATTTATATCTCTCAACTCATTTGTGAGAGACCCACTTGAATATGCGCGATAAGGGCAGATAATTACAGGCGGTACAAGACAACAGGCAGTTACATAATGTGACCAACATGAAACCTGTCTGCAAAAGAAGGCGTGACCAGAAAGAAGAGAGTTGCGGTTTGCACACGTTTGATGCACACACCAGGGAAGAAGACTGTTCGATCGTTTCACAAATTCAGTCCAAAAGATGGGATGTTACATTGGTTCATCTTTCACAACGTTATGTAGGAGACGATGTTTCCAATATTCCAAGGTCGTGCCTCGAACTACGTGCA
>LUCH01005883.1:2723-28075 GCA_013368495.1 Paragonimus heterotremus | reverse complement strand
GAAGTGGCTCAAAGAACAGACAACAAAATTTTACGAGGCAGGGATACATGCGCCCATTCAAAGGTGGAACGTTGCTATTGAGCGTAACGGCGACTATGTTGAGAAGTAGGGATGTGATCCACAGAGGACCATGTTTATTTTGATGTATAATACATGTTCCTGTGTTGGTAATTATACCTGTCCGAAATAAAATGGCATTAGTTTTTGATTCCCCCTCGTATATATATATATATATATATATATATATATATATATAACATATGAGTTTCATAGACTCGCGTTGAGCAGACAATTGAAATCGAGCTAGAATTGCATGCAAGGGAGGCCAGTCTCAAAATGCATCCAGTTTAGACCAAGCATCCAGCAGTGTTCGAACCTGGTTGACTCAGAAACCCATCCACTCTGATTACAACCCTGCAGGTGACTTCTGAAGTGCTCGACAACCACGTCACCTTCTGGCAGATTCCTCCAACTGCCAACGGTCACGTTGAACAATGCAAGATGCAGCACATGGCTCGCTGATACACGGAGTAGATGTACTAACGGCCATAGATGATATAATTTTAGTAACTTGGATAGTGATTCGAAAATTAGTTGTTTTTTTTTCAAATAGACTCCGATATGCGGAAGTGCTGCAAGCAATATGAGAATCAACCAGGGTTTGTCACTATATACAGCGCAAGATGAGTTAGGACTCTAAGCAGTACAGCAACATCAATCAATCACGTTCACGGTAAACCGTATTCCCAACCGCCAACAGGAAGTCTTTGGGTTGCGGACGTTACAGCATCACGTACTTTCTCAGTCTGGAACAGTACTTGGTCGTCAGTGTTAAGAGTCTAACGTACTCACGTACGTGAAGATGCAGACGACTGCCAACATAATGTAATCTCAATAGCGTGCGAATCATTATCATCAGCATCATTATTACCATCATCCTCATTCTCATAATCATCATAACCCGATCAGAAGGTATTGTAACTAGAGCTGCCGCTCATCTCAACAGTGACGTGGAATATCCTAGAAGAAAACGTTAGTAAGAAGTGGGAAAATCAGTAAAAGCAAACTAAGCGGAAGAACTAGAAATGGTATGGATACAGGTACGTCATTGACTGCGACACAACGCCATCTTGGATGGCGTCTTTATCCGGTGGTTTGAGTGATCACGAGGACCCCATCCAGGCAGGCAACACCTACCCACTTTGCTCAATGGAGCAGTCAAGGTCTTCATATTTCGTGACAACGTTGTTGCTTGACCACAACGTGGTCTTACCAAACTGTTGATGGCCTCAGTATATAATGCCTGGTACGGTAAACCATCAGACGACATACGGAGTACGTGACACAACCAACGCAAGCTGTGTACCGTGATTAATTGACCAACTGATCGCGCATCCCGAGCGTTCCGGAATACGCGTCGGCGAACGGCCACACTGCTCACGCGATCAGTCCACTTAATATGGGCCAACTGGCAGAGACAACGGTAGTCAAACACAGCAAGCCTATTGACATCTTCCTTACGAACAGGTCACGTTTACGAACCATAAAGTAAAACGGAATGTGTACAAGCATTATATACTTTTCCTTTCAGCGAAAACCGGACATCTTTTCGAAGCCACAGATGAAGCATGCTCTAAATGCAACTGCGCCTTTACTATTCTCGATATTGTCTCAACAGCAATATTACAGACTGAAGAGATGGTGCTACCCAAGTATGTAAACATGTACACAGTCTCAAGCGGATTGCCTACAACAAAGAAAGTAGAAATGGGAATGCCCCTGTCTTCAAGCAGCACGTGACACTTCGAAGGTGCGAAGCGCATTCCATAGAAACCAGCCCGGTTGCTCGCTTTATTCAACAGTCTGCATATCTTCAACAGAGGGGCTAAGTAAAACAATATCATCCACATACTCCACCATGTCGGTCAACCTAGTCCAAACAAGAAGCTCAGCACCAAGCTCACTGAACTCCTCAGGAGCACCTTCCAGAATGCCGTTCGTCACTAAAGTGAACGAGGGGGAAATCGGACACCCTTGAGGAACACCACTAGAAACGATGAACGTCCAAGACAGTTGACCATAAACCCTTACTCTGCTTGCAAAATGAGCATACAGTGACCTCAATAGATTCACGTACTTCCATGGTACTCCCTTGTGAAGATGACAGCTCCAGAGAACGTCATAAGCAGCCGATTTGAAAGCAGTCTTCAAGTCTAAAAATATCACAACCTTCAGCTGCCCATAAGACTGTCCATACTCCCAGATCCATTACAAGGTAAAAATGTGATCAACGCACCCTCTAATCAGACTGAAATTCTGCCTGATCTTCACGTATCTGACTTTCTCCGAGATTAGTGAGCCGAGGAAATGTTAGGCCAGCGAGTAACCTGGACGCCAAAGACTCTAAACTGATGCCTCTGTAGTTGTCACAGACTACAGGACCCTTTTTGAAAATGGGAATTACTGTTGACAAGCACCAATCACGAGGCACTTCTGCAGTTTCTCAAATCGCCTTGTCAGTTCTGATAGGAATCTTTTTCCACAATCCTTGGAAAGAGACAGAGAGAATGAATCTGCTCCAAGATCAATGTCACACTTCAAAAACTTAGGCTCCATGGCCACTTCTGCTTCAGACAGAGGATCGTCTGGAAAGCAGTAACTTACCATTCGGATCCCGTCGTCCGCATGCTCTGGTTGGGGCCAGGTGAACTGTTCCTTAGCTTGCTATATCATACCAGCTTGTTATATCATTGACGAGGTGTACATGTAGAAAACAAACATAGATTGTTCTACTCGTTTGGTTTTAGACGTGCGCAGATGAATAAAAAAAACTCACACGTAAATCAGCCAGATAAATTTGTCTGCTGTTTGTTCCAAGGGCAGCGATATTCGGTTGTCCCTCAGTTACCTGGCATTTCACCAACAACTCCTCTCGAGTAGCCCCAATAAACGGGCTGGCCCGTGTTTCCTCTCCTGTTTGCAAATCGTATATCTGAAAGCATTAGAAAAATGGAAACACAAGAAAACTTTTTAAACCATCACAGTGAAAAACCACAACAAAAAATGAACAGAATCACAGATAATGCGGACGAGCTGATTTGATTTCGAGGAGCCGCACATAGCATGATGCAGTACTAAATAGTATCTGCTGTGCACACTAAACAATATGGTAGTCAGCTTATGCACACAAGAAACGAGTAAGGGGATTTTATGGTTTCAGCTTCGTAAGCGATCTACAACAGATTTTGGATCAGAATGTTTGCAAGAATGACGCCAACTGCCAAGCCACAATCAAGAATGTTAACTCAAACTACCGTAGAGAACTAGTTTAAACTACGGTAAGCATTGTTCAGTAAACACAAACGCTTGTATGTTTCAGATATGATGGCGATGTCTTCTATGCGGCCATTAGCCATAACACCTGCAAATAAATTTGCAAAGAAATGTAAGAATGGGTTGGCATCCAGGAATCCAGCATGAATCCATAAGAACACACGCAAAGTACAACAGAGACATTGAATGATTTGTCTAATGAGAGTATGCAGCATTCAATTCAAGTTCGCAGTGTGTTCGTGACTTCACCGAGTATAGACTCGGAACACCATAGGAAGGAAACTCGCTGCTAGCCGTCGTACCCAACTATAGAAAGTCGGTCAATCACTGAAGTCATCAGAAATCAGGATCGGTACAAATTCATAACAATTTGGTACTAAAGGGGAAGTTGTTCGTGGTAAAAACAAATAACAGTATGACGTACTAACAAAAAAAACGTGGTACGTTTCTGTAATATACAATGTTATACAATAAGCGACAATAATAATATCGTCTTAGTAACCTAATCAGTCAAAAAAAGGTTAAGCAGAAACAAATTCACAAACACGGTGATTTGTCGAAGAAAATTAATAATGCATGATTTAGTCTGATAATGCGACGACACTACTATTCCGAGTATCAGTAGCGAGTATTTTTACGAAGATGTACCACATGACAACATAGTATCGAAGTCTCTAAAGTAAAGACGCCACTGGCGTTCGGCAAAATGAAATCTGCGGAGAGGTAATCAAAATCTAATAGACACCTCTTCCGGGTTGTAGCCCAAACTGTGAAAATGAGATACTTTCGCAATAAACTGCAAAATGCAAAACACGAGGTAGTTATTCACACAAAATTAGCATACCACGGTCCCCCATAGGCAAAGCACATGTAGAAGTATTTAGATGACCAACATTTATGCGTAATAGGCTTGGCAGTATGGGTTGATATTATCATTCGTAAGGCCTATGTTAAGAAAACAAGATATCCCTGTCTATTAGTTCGTGACAGAGGTGAGGTGAAGAGGAGCTGACAGAGAAACTGTAAGTATTTTAACGTAATGATTACTGCTGAATGACACAATACGTCTGGCAAGTCATGCGAAAACTGCTTGTCTCTGTGTAACACACGCGATGTTCGCGCAGACGTGCACATCATTTTGTGTTGGTTTCTTCTACCACCGATTGCCAGTTGCAAACAACATTCAGGGCATTGCGTGACGTTCATCTAATAGTTGCGTCCCGGCTCTCTCGATTGGTTTAATGATATAGTGATCGCCAAACATGAACAAAACCGTGCCAAGGTTCAGAGAAGACTGGGAGCATCAATGATTTTTGATGTGAAACAACTGATGATTCCTCAACGGAGCAACTAAGTTATTTGAGGGGCAAAAAATTTCCGACTGTTCCAGTGTTAAACTACGATATCAGCAAGGCGATACACTCCCATACTGCACAAAAAATGTGAAGAGTTATCATAATTCTTGCCGAAGATACGTTCGTAGTGGCTCACCAGGATGACCACTGAGGTCTCTAAATCTTTCCTCGACAGATTACCTCCTTTGAAAGTGCCCGGTTAATTCGAAGCAAAATTGCTGTGGTTAACTGTGAAGACGTGAAATGAGACAGTTCAGACAATTTTGCAAATAAGAAACCCACCTCAATCTTATCATTTATCGATGGTGGAACATTATCTTTGTGACGTAAAGCTCCCATCACCTTACGGGCAACGTCTTGAGTTCGTTTACTCGAAATCATCAATAGATCGAACCCTCTGTCTGACCATTCAAACTCAAACAGTTCCGCGTGTGCCGAATCACCGACCGGAGATAGAAAACAAACCCACAAAACCATATTCGCCTTCGTGCGCGCATCATGACCACCACGATAAAGCAACTGGCTTTCATACCAACTGCCAGATATACTGTGAGCATGTGAATCGGGTTTAGTCCCATTTTGTTCAAATCCCCTAATCATACTATTTGTTATCTTTGAGTAGTGAAAACACACCTTCAATTTTGCATAACAAAATGGAGTGTACGAATTAAAGCGTACAATCACAGGCAGAAGATGCACGAAGGCAACTTGGGTCAATATTGTGAAATTAGATCGGGACACTGAAGATGACGACAGCGTTGTCCACTTCCAGTGTTGTTCAACAAGAATATCCCATCTCTTCTTTCCTGTTCACTTTTATCATAGATGACATTCTAGGAGAAGGGTTTCATGAAGCTTCTTCTCAGCACTAAGCCAGCTAACATGGATTATAGGAATGACATTGTTTCATCTCGTCCTTCTTTTGATATCGTGCAGACCATAGTCAAAAGCTGAGCTGACCCGTAGAGAATACGTTTCGCACTTTCAAAGTGCGTTGTCACCTCCGGACTGAACTGTTCCTATTTAAAAAATCCTCACTGCACTCTACTCTCCACTTGAAGCGAGGGATCGATAAGCCTGATTGAGTAACACCCTAAATACCCTGATATACTGCTGATAAGATTGGCGAGAGCGACGAAATCTTTGGTGATTGGATCGCATACTGTACGGTTTAGTGAGGTTTACAGGACCACATATTGCTAACCAAGACCGTAAGGAGTTGGATGAAATAAAGCAGTCAGGTAATGACGTCATCACAATGAATAGACAATGGTAGTTCTGTTGAACAAAATCTAGTGTCGCCTGTCAGGATGGGGACACTGCGATCGCCGAAACCATTGATTAAGAATGGTATCCAACGTAGCAGACGACTGTCATCAATAGCGTGCTTGCATTCATACCTCTGTTCGCTAAACAATTTAACCTTTTTCGATAGTCTTCGTCAGCTTCTGTCATACCGGGATGGGCGCGAGTATTCCAACAACCGGTGGAATACGTCATAGGCTTAGTTTTACAAATACGGGTTCCCAGTCCACTTCTTACACTTCCATTGATCAAGATACACACTTTACATTACACAAAACTGGATAACTTCCAAAGTCTCATGGCCAAGTCTGAAATTACCACGCTTACACTTTGATACAGAGAGGTTATCGATGACATGACCGTTTAAACACGTGATTAAAATGGTCTGAAACAGGACGATGTAGACAACATGCTAAGTCACAAAATTAATGACTGTCTTAATGTAACTTGAACAGGCCATGAAGCCCAAGATGAGCCGCAATACGACCTCCAGGAAGGACACTTTTCTCCAGCTGTTTTCAAAGGAATGGGTGCTGACGCAGATATTTAGAAAGACCATAACGTCGCACCCGATAACCAAAGAAATAACACTGAGCAGTGCACGTTGATGTGCCTCACAGAAGATTCGCCGACAAAATATGCAGTACACTTGCGCAGAGTGCAACGTGCTTATTGGCGGTTGGAGGAAGTCCAGGGTAATAAGGTCAGGAGCCACGAAAGCATTGATTTCTCCATTAAGTAATGTCAGGTGCTGTCCGCCAGGCTGTCGCTTCACGACAGTGAATGCCACTATTAGAGAAATCGAAGAGCCTAGACCAGGTCGTGTCACATTCCCACTGCATACATGAGTACGGTCATTTCAGAGATCTGTGAAGTCACAGTATTCGGTGGCTTACGTTTCGTTCCTGCTGTAAAACATACAGAAGTAACGCAAAGTGAATACTTAAAAAAAACTGTACTGCGTTGCAAGCTCAGCAGATGGACGGATGAAGAAGGAAAGGGTGGATGTCAGGGAAGTTTCCAATTCCCCGAAAACTGTTTTATTTGCCCTACAAAACGCCTAAAACATTACTATTTTAAGTAGCCTACAAAGATGGCATGGGCATATGATTCTCTGCATTTCACGAACGTTTCCAACCTTTCGTTACTATGTTTGACATTCTGCCTACATGCTCTTCTACTGATTGGAGCCTCACTGTATTGTCTGGACTTTCGTCTGGTTTATTTTTCACCTTCATTTTTACTGGTCACAAAATCTATAAATATGACCGGGTTTGTGACCATGTTGTTTTCGGAATGAGCGACACAATAAAGCTCTTTTTGAAGACCAGTCTTCTTCTTGTCTTCATGTGTTACTCTTGGATGTTTGAGTTGGATGGGAATTTCGGAATGAATCCTGCACAGTCCGTCGTCCACTGTTCATAGTCGTCATTCGTTGGTCCTTTAACTACCGTGTCGTTATCCGTCGTTTCGTTATCCGCTGTGTGTTAACGGTTGTTCTGTCATCTTTCTTGTCAACTTACGAGCTCATAGATCGTATATCCAGTCACAACATTTTGGCGCACGCGTCGGGTGTTTTCCAAATATGGTTGACGAATGCGTTGATTTAAAACATCTTATTATTGTGCAACCGCTAAAGCTAATCGAGGTGATTACTGGTCGCATACTTACATCGAACTTGGCCCAGCCGGTGCCGGTTGGTGGGAAACAATCAGTTGACGCTGTCTCAAGTGGCATCACCGAGTTTCATTACGATGTTCGGGCTAGCTTGATGCTTGATGCCTGGGTCCGACGTTACGAGGACCTGTTCAATGTCTATTTCGGCAAGCAGGACGAACCGTAGAAGGTCCGTCAAGTCTTATGCAAGCTCGGTATTCTCGAGCAGGAGAAGTAGGTCAACCTCATGATTCCACAAAACATACGCAGCAGATCCTTCGAAGATACGAATGAGACGCAGCGGATCATCTTCGGTGATCAGTCTAACTTGTTTAACACAAGGTATCAGTGTCAAAAAATGGTGAAATCCGACGACAATGACTGTCAAATATGCCAGTGTGATCAATCGCGTGTGCCGACGTTTTAAACTTGGTTCGTTCACGGAGAACCGATTCAAATGTCTGGTATTCGCCTGTGGTCTCCACTCTCCGAAAGGCGCAAACATCCCTACTTGCTTGCTGGACAAGGTCAAGCAAGATCTCACGACGACTCTTCAGATGTTCATCACTGAATGCCACCGATTCATCAACTTTGAACATGACGTCGCAATGGTCCAACGCGGCACGGGTGCCGCACACGCAGTATGTTCCGGCTCATTCACATACGGTTCGGGCAACGGTATGCGAATCCATGATATCACACGACATCTTGACTCTGATTTATTTCCTGCACGACTCGGCTCGCATCCTCAATGTTAAAACGCTAAGATGTCACCTTCGTGCCCATGCAGGCATTGTGCCGTTTGGCATTCTCATCACGACTGTCCTTTCAGACGGCGTCGTTGCTCTTGGTGTGGTCAACCGGGACCCAAAGACTTCTGTCGAACCCGGTACATTGACAGTGGTTTTTCTATCTCCAAACCGCGGTACGGTCCCAAGTTCAACTCGAGACTCAGATCCTGAGTCTGCCGACCATCCCCCAAGTCAACGTTCCTGGTCAACAACAGTTCGTGTCGGTCCTGAGAAATGACTTCCCAACTAGACTGCAGTTGGACACTGCGTCGGGTATTACAGTCATGTCGGGGAATCTCTGAAGAAGGTTTGGCCGAACTCAACAGACGTCTCAAAATGCCACCAGCGCTTGTGGCGGTCTTCCTCAATTGAGTGGCCAACTGCAGTGTTGCGTTTCATTCCGAGGCATGATTAGTAACGGTTCCTGCTACGTCTCTGGCTCGAATCCGAATCTGCTGGGACTCGATTGACTAGAACAACTTGACTTGGCCGATTTTCTAATTCGAGCAATCAGCAACCAGGTGAGGTCCACTGTCATGTCACACGATGCGACGATTGGACTCATCCCACGGTTTGCGCCGATGTCTCAAGAAGGTGTGAAGTGCTGTTCTCGAACACAAGTAATCTTGCAACCGTCTGCAAGAGTTTAACACGTCTTCCATCCAAAAAGGCCGGTGCCGTACGCAGTCTTGGCACTCGTGGACGCAGAGCTCAAGCGCCTTAAGGAACAAGGCGTCCTCCTACCTGTGTCGCATGTTGCCTTAGCCGCTCCAATCGTTGTGGTCAAAAAGGCCAATGGTTTGATGCGCATCTGTGCCGATTTCTCAACTGTGCTCAAATATACTTTGGAATCGGGTTGCTATCAGCTTCCGGTACCAAACGATCCGTACACAACCCTCAATAGTGGAACCTGTTTCACCAAACTGAATCTTGCTGACGTTTACCTGCAAATCAAGGTCGCGCCCGAATCTCGTGAATTGGTCACTATCAATAACCACCACGGGTTGTTTCAATGTAGCACACATCCGTTAAGTATCAAGAAGTGTCCTGCAATTTTCCAGCAGGTGATGGACACGCTTCTCACTGGTGTTTTCGGGACAGCTGCACACCTGGACGACATCCTGATTGTCGAACGCACCTTGAACGAATTTCAAAAACGAATTCATGTTGTTCTGAACCGTATCCAGGAGTATGGCTTTCATCTGAGACCGAAGAAATGCTATTTTTCCTTTAACCTACCACTTTTGGTGCAGCCTGCCGTCATCCAGACTCCAAGAACATCCAGATTATCTAGCAGATGTCGCCACCCACGGATGTCTCCTAACTTCGCTTCTTCTTTGGTTTAATCATTTACTATAGGGCGTTTCTATCTTAGTTACATAACATAAAATTAGGACAATCAAAAGTATCAAGATGAGAAATAAAACGATTATCCAGTTAACTCAGATACACTTATGTACATGCACACATATATACAAGCATACAGATATACATATACATATACACCCTTGTTAATGGTCGACAAAGAGGAAAGCCGTCCACATAAATAGCTGAAAATATGTACTATGAACACACAATTATCACGTACGCCATCACAATGTAATGAACCCAAATGGCTGACAGAAAAGCGGAACCATTCGTAACACATTGATATACATTGTGTAATATGACTTTCCACCACCAGATTCGCAAGCAATTCCACAAAATGCAAGGAAATTAGTAATATAAACCTTGATGAGTAAATCTAAAACCGCGAGTAAACTAAAATGTAGAAACCCTTTCACCTATTAATCAGGATTAACGATCACATTATGGCTGCTTACCCTGAAGGAATTGCGGTTTCCTGTTAGCACAACACGGTCACCAGAGGGAGTGAACTTGGCTGAAGTGAGTGGAAATTTTTCAAATACACGATCTCGTAATAAGGCATTTTCTTTTCCGTCAACCTGAAAGGTGGAAAGTTATAGGCTTGTAAAAGGTGGAGTCAAGCGAATTAATTTACTAAGTTGTTGAGACGCTCTGAGAGTCACTTTCACTAGTGGCTGTTGGGGGAACCGGTGGGAGAAGGAAAAACGTCTCAGTCAAAGCAGATCGGTCAATCTTACACGTACAATTTAACCACAAAGAAGGTAGGTTCGAATACTCGTAAGACGTAACGGTTAGATCCGACTAATTTTCCCAAACCACCAAAGGCGTGTGGGGCATACAAGGTTAAAATTTGTGCTTCTAGGCTTCAGAAGTGGTACGGACAGAATCCAACTGTCCACGAAAATGTATCACAAGGTCTTGGATATCTACCTAAATACATATGGAAAGATTGAATCTTGATGCTCTGGCTGCCCGCGACTCTAGATGATCGATTAGACTGAACTCGGTGAGGTAAACAGGCTACCGACAAGGTCATTCACGTTAGATAATTCAGTGGGTGCTACAATATTCTGGTCCTCCAAACGAGAGACCGAAAAAGTGTCGGCGTCGGTTGAGAACTCTAATCGTTCCTCATTCAGATAAACTCAATGTTGGAGATTCAGTAGCTACTAGTCCGATGCTTAGACTCAGCAAAAATAATCATTTACTTTGTTACTATGCGCACTTTGAAACAGATGAGTCGGCAGGCCGCAACAGTTCGGATGTTGAGCACACTGAAATTTGTCAGTTACGGTTCCGAAACCAGAACTTAGCCTACGGGGCCGCAAGCTTAATAGACGGCACACTCACTCATCATCAGTCAGTGGATGTACACACTATGCGATCCTCGGCTGTCACCAGCGGCCAGACTGGCGTTGATGTAGTCTTAAGCACGCGCCGGCATATTGCAATTCTGTCGGTAATGGGTTATGCATGGTCAACGTAACCAATTGTCTGGCCCGGATATAGACGATAGTCTTCGATGTCCATTTCTAGTCTGATCGGGCATCTGCAAATTGCGATAGTGATGGTGTTCAGGATGCCTTCAACGGGTTGGTCGTTGAACAACAGCAGACGCGTAGTTCTGATACTACTTCACAAACTAAAGATATAGACACAGAGTTGAACGATGCTGACTCCCACTTAAATGATGAACCTGAATATTTGTAAAATCACTCAGAAAACGGTGAGTGACTGCTGCAGTTCTGAAGTCGGTATCGGTAGTTTCCTAACATTACTCGTTCCGAATGTAAGATGCGTCAACAGTCAACTTGGCGCAATCCTTCTCTTAAACAGGCTTGGTGTCAAATATATCACAAAACCGTCGGTTGTAACTCGCATGAATCCATTCAGGATTGCCGATTTTAATTGACCACATAGGATGATTCGAAACAGGCTGTTGTCAGGTGTCAGAGATCCTTCAGCTTGAAACACTGGGTTCCCTTTAATAACTTCATCAATGCAGTAAGAAGACATATGTTTCGATAAGTTAACATTTCTTTTACTCTTATCAGTCCCAAACGTAAAACATGCGAGTTATATGTGACACGCAAACACAGATAGGGTACGGACACGCATACGGTCACACCACATGTTATGTCCTTACCATTACGGCAACCCTATGGGTTGTTTCAACCACTTCTGTGCACATGGCTTGTGTGTAAATTCTTAATGGTTATCATCATATTTAGAACCAGGTGAAATCGAGTGACGCTTGCTCAAGAGATTTGCTGACGTAACAGAAATCCAGTTCTGACGAAAATGAACAGCTCCTTCGGAACATACTTCTTCACAATAAGCTTTCATAGTTGCTGCGACTGTACTCGTTAAGATCCCTCGCCTGACTCGAACCAGACAACTTGTTCATCAATGATTCCCGGTAAGTGTTCTTTACACTCACTTAGCTCGAATGCCAGTTAGGTATTTTGCACTAACGAGAGTTTGTTCTCTGGGCAAATGACGAAACAAAACGGGTACGCACAACAGCATGGTCCGAATCCAGGCGGTTTCTCCAAAAGGCACAACAGTCCTTAGCAGAGTGGCGCTACCTGCAATTGTCTGCTATATGATCCAACTGTGCCCATAGCTGAAAAACAAATGGAGGTCTCCATGTAACACAGTGCCTCTTCCTGTGCTGAAATGCGGTGGGATGCGCTCAGCTGCAGTAGACTTCAGTCTGTCAATGCGTTGTGTCCGGACATCAAACACACTTCCTAGTCGCTTCTTCTCCAAAGAAAGACGACGAAGCTGAGCATTAGAATCACCCGCTAGTATGATGATGTCTGAGTGTTTAGTCTGCCTCACAAGGTCAACGACGGCATCATAGAACGCATCATCGGTAGCATCCGAACAGCTGTCCGTTGGAGCGTATGTCGATATGATGAATACACAACGCTTTTCTAATTTGCGTTGACCGGCTTTAACTGATGTATTGAGTTTGACAGCGAATAAGTGACTGTTCACTGGGATCCAGTCGACCAAACATCGTTCTGTTCTGGAACTCAGTATGATTCCCACTCCAGCCTGGTCATGCGAATCAGTTTCGTCGTCAACAGTCCTCGAGAGAGATAAGCTTCGATCTACAGTTATATGGTGGTGAGCTGAAGCGAATAACGGTGCAAGAATCGTAGATTCCAATCTTGAGACAGTGTTTGCCAAAGCAGTTTGCTGATCGACTTGTCGAAGATTGGGAACATTGAAGACGTCAATGTTTGCCAGCTGTCCTGGCTTCAGAAAACAATTATCACCCGAGGGCACAGAGAAGACAGAAAACTTCGAGGCAAAAGAGGAGGAGAAAAGCGTAATGGGTGGACAATGACAATGTTGGGAGAACGATAACTTTTCGGTTGTTTATGCTGCTGAAAGGGGTTGACTTGAAGGACCTCATCCAGAGTCACTGATTCGAAACTTTGACCTGCGAGACAACAGGATATAGCGTTTTCGTGGGGACCCTACCCAGAGCCAGTGACTTGGCAGTCTGACTCACTAGACAGTGAGGAGTATACCTAGTCCAAGGGCGCAGTGGACAATACATTAATGTCTGATTCTGAGCACTGCTGCTCGTATTGAATGTATTCGAAGTTACATCAGCCTTCTTGCTGACACTGGATGTTTTTCGACTGCATTGGATAATACGCGGACGGTCATGAGCAACCGTTGGGCGATCGGAGTGTTTTTTGTCTGAAGGTACCTTTTCTAACCCCATTCTTTTGTACTCGGAAGATATCAGTGACGTAACTGTTGTATGCTGATCGTGCCTCACTACCTAAGCATTCCTACGCGGTTAGTAGTGCGACATACAATCCTATGAGTGCATCTGTTTTTCGTCTGACTGCTCCGATTTGGCCTGTCCGCCAAGGTTGAACTTGAAAAGACCGAAGTCCTAGTCAGCATAGTCCCCACAAATCGACGCAGTACATAAGCCTGACCACCACGTCAGCGTATTATAACGGATGACGACGACGAAAATAAGGTTGGTTATAAACCAAACACGTTCTGGAGAATGGTGACCGATTTATGTATTGAGGAAGCTGTACCTTGAGCGGCGGGATTGTAAAAAGTGGAAGTGGGGTCCGTAGTTCTGGGACCGACACAGTGTTGAAAAAGCCGAGACGCCCTTAGCACCAAAGCGTTTCACTTGAACCAACAGGTCATAATGGTAAGACCAAAGTTAATGCTGTTTCATTTTAAGGCATCAAAACAGCCGCTGAGGGTTAAGGATATATAAACCATACGAAATCTTTGATTATTGATGTTTACAATCAACAGCATGCATACGATAATATCAGCCGGTAAGCAACCAGGAGCATAGCAGATGGGTTTTGACCGTGATGACCCATCAGACTCATTTACCTAAGCTCTGAAAATTCGTAGATTAAAGGGACTTTTAAAAATGCCAAGCCGCCGTTTATTACGCCGAGCTCTCAGGTCACTGACAAAATGTATGGAGTGAGCAGTCAAGAGTTTCACATACTGAGTAGTAGGTTGTGTTTATATGCTGAGCTGGAGTCATCATGATTCACTCGGCCTCGAGTTTCAAGTACTAGGGGGTATGGCAGTAGAGTCGAATGAATATTGATGTTTAAGTGAGTTGTGTGGGAAGCAACAAAAGCCAATGAAGGGGGCCATGAAAACCGCAAGGGAAATGTCTTTTGGATGCCGTCTCATTCTCAGCTACAACTCTCGTCCGTTTTCAAGATGTAAGCACTCTGGTTTTGATTACTTTACCTTAAGCAAACCACTTCAGAAGACAAGTCCTAACTCGCCTCAAACTTTCACCTCTGGGTTGTTATTTTTAAACTCCTAAGGGTGACCAACAGCAAATCAGCGATAACAGTTTTTAGACAGTTAGAAGGCGGAATACCAGTCTCTATTACCACATAAGCAACGTGTAGAACAAATGAGTTCACGAGACACTCTAATTTCACATAACAGCAAAACGAGTTTTATGAAGAATCAGGGACAGTACTTACTTTAAAAAATGCCAAAGTGCTATCAGCACTCGCTGTTAGCGACATGTGAAAAGCTGGATTGAAATGTACTGCTGTAAGTACGCCCATCGAAATTCGTTCTCTGTTAGCGTCAAACATCCTTCGAAGGTCAATAGTTTTAGAGACGGGCAAATATTCGGATTTCTCCTCTCGTAAAATTTTAGAGTTGTGGTTGACTATGTATTCGTCATCTGAAGCACCCAAATCCACAGCTGAAGGGTCTTTCGCTTCACGGATGAACATATTTACATCCAGAACACCAGGTGGGCTGAATACCATTAGTAAATAGATTGGTACTGCAAACCAACCGTATCAGATCATTCGGAACAACGTCGTCCTCATCAACCCAGGCAGGTTTAACATGCTCTGAAGGAATGGATTTGGTTGTGGCAGCTTTCCGCTTAGCTGCAGGCTTGGTTTTCAATGACTTTGACTGAAAATGATTACATAATGGAAATCCCATGACAAACTTGAGCACTGCCACCAACGGTGACTAACTGAAATTCAGCAGTTTCTGATTGACGTCCAAACCGCAGCATGTTACGTCTGAAAACAATAAACCACAGAAGACAAATGAATCAACTCCGATCTCCACTACTCGCAAACAAGAGCAGGAAAAGTTAATAAAGAAGAATGATTGTAAGCTGACATTTACGGTTGGTGAAACCCGCCTTCGGACTATCCTATAACAGTGACGAAAGCCAAAAAAGGTCAGTGCAGATACATCGATACAAGTAGAAACCCGAGGGAACAAGACCAGTGGATGTATGGGTGGAGGCCTTTGTGGTCTGGCTGGCCAGTACTAGCTAGCCAGATGGTAGGCTAGTATGCAAATGAAATCCTAGTGTCTCCTAAACAGAAAAAGAACTCAAACAGTAAGATCTAAGTTGAGAAGATGAGGAAAATTTAAACAAGCGGAAGTGCGATATAGGAGTAAATATGTAAGTGTTCAATATAGGAATATGGAAACAAAGAACATTCGGTATACAGTGCAACATCAAACCTGAAAAGAAAACAAGCCTCCATGATCATGGCTATAAAAAAGAGGAGCGAATGGCTGACCAAACGATGGAGTCGTTGGTTGACAGGAATGAAGAGCACATAACCGACCAAACTTACCTGTGCCTAACGCTCTCATCGTCCTTTCATTGACGGTTCGCTGCGAGTACGTACGTGGTTCACCAATACCACACGGACAGAGCATTCTCGGCCGAAATCGTCACAGCGGTACACCGACTAGTCACTACGACCCACAGGCGTCTACAGTTTTCTCCCGAACCGCGTGTTTAATCCAAAACAACGCAGTTGCTATCCACTTAACTTTCAAACGCCGTCCGGATTACGCTCCTTCAGACGGACTGGTTCAAGGCAGTCTTTCCACGATCTAAGTTTAATAGGAAGACGCTGAAGGTTTCCTTAAATAACACACTGATATCATAGCTTTTGGCTGCCAATGTTTCGCTTACTTGTTTTCAGCTGCCCGTGAAACAACTGCTTCCCTGTACGTCCGTCGCCTATCCAGAGCACCTGTCCCAGTCGAAAAACATCAGAGCTGGATCCCCACGACTACACCGTTGCCTTCATATCCACATCCAACGTTTTAACTTTCAATGGTTCAAGTGATCAACTTGAGAAGTCGAGGTTAGAGGCCCAGGGTACCCCGAATACAGTGGACTTGTCTTTCCAGGTAAAACGCAGGTTTCTGCTGACCGAAAAACGCCATCACTGAAAACAGAACGTGAAATCACCCATGGGGATCACGAGCATCTAAATTAAAGTAAGAGAAAATCTATCAACGCTTTAGAACAATCTAAGCGTGCAGTTAAAAAATTCAGAAGGAAGGCTGTTCTAGCAGAGCTCACAAGAGTTCTCACTGACCGTAAGAAAGTTAGGGCAAGGTGCTACTAGGGAAGATCTCTCTTCAGATCAAATGCCTACCGTGCTGAGCGCTCAATGAAGCATAGAGATCGTCCACTAATAGAAAGTCATCGGTTGTGTGAGCCTCCTCATTGAGCCTCTTGACACTGGAGTAGATAGGCCGTTACGTGTCGCAATTCTTCCGGCGTGTTGCCATGCGTGTGTTTATCAGTCAATTGAAGGACACGTCAGTGAATGCCTCGCTGATAGGACGTACCAGCTACAAAAGAACCGGATGAGGCACAGAATATGCACGGTGAATTCATCCTGGTCGCCGCTTTAGAATTGCATGGGGATGGCTCCGAAATATGCAGTCGTTTCGGACGGGAAAATCTGAACTGACCTCCCCCTAAATCTCGTTAAGTGAAACTGGGAACACAAGACCACCGTGGAGTCGCCGGGAGATACTTGTTCACATGATCTGGGCATTGGTTGTAGAAGAACACCTCTGTCCAGCAACCACACACGTGGCTGTGCTCGTTCAAATTAGGATATCTCGCCTTATGCGCACAGCAACACTGCCGCGTACCCGTATTCCGGCCACGGACGAACATGAGACGAAAAACGCAAACAAAAGGCCTTTTTGGACACCTTGGCAACTCTCTGCCGTGAAACAAGCCTGTATTACCAGTCTTCAGCGAATGATATGTACGCCCACTTTCCATTTAGAGAAGAATAATAATTGCCGGACCAGCACTTAATCGCGCCAACCAATGGATCAATGGAGTGATAACGGAACTACTAAGCAGAGGCTTTCGAAGACTTCGTATCTCTTATTAGGTGGACAGCCACCAAACAAACAATTGCATTCAATTACCGCACCTTTACACTGTTTTCCATTTATATTGTGGCTCACCATTGGTGCTTCATATACTGTGAACTAACGTTTTTATCTCATCACTCTGAACGTTCATCTCCCAACGTGTTTTCCAATCGATAAACATTCCGTCAAGATTTGTTTGTCTTCTCAGTTCGAGTCACGTGATTGGATATACGATTAGCTGATCTGTTCAACAACTCAGGGACTTGACATTGGCAACGGGGTTCTTCACGAACCTAACAATGTCTACCTCTGCAGACCAGCTACAGCCCATTCTGCAGCAACAGCGAGAGCAGCTTGAGCAATCGCAGCAACGTCTCATCGAGTCTCTGACAAAAACTCCTCACTTACGGTCAACCGCGGTAACTTCCAGTGACAAATCAGCGTCAGTCGATTCAATCGTCGCTGTTATTTCGAACCTTTACTACGAACCTTCATCTGGTCATACATTTGACGCATGATTCAAACGCTGGGAAGACACATTCCAGAGTCAATTTACTGGCAAGGACTCCTAATGAAAATCCCGAATTCTGGTCCGAAAGCTTGGCACTGTGAAACACGAACGGTTCACGAATTTCATTCTTCGACAACAACCGAAGGATTTGGATTTCGACCAAACCCTCAAACAGCTCAGAGATATTTTTAGTGAACAGCTCTCACTATTCAACGTCCGGTACAACTGCCTCAAGTTGATCAAACGTGAGTCATATGATTATGTAACTTTTGCACGTCTGGTCAATCGGGAATGTGAAAGGTTCCAGTTTAAATCCTTCATGGAAGATCAGTTCAAATGCCTCATTTTCATTGCTGGTCTTCACTCGCCTCGGGATGCTGACATTCGAATTCGCTCATTGTCCAAACTTGAGCAGGATAAGGAAGTCACAGTGAAAGCTCTCAAGGCTGAGTGTCAACGACTGGTGAACCTGAAATATGACACAGCCATGATTCAGCAAGCGGTACAGCCTTCAATCGCCAATACGGTTCAAGCGGTGAAAGCAGCCGCCTCTAAATCTACAAAAAAGCCGCCAACAACATGTTGGTCTTGTGGCGAGTGGCATTTCAAACGGTTTTGTTCATACCAGAAGCACCAATGCCAGAGATGCAACCGACGTGGCCATAAAGACGGTTTCTGTGGCCCACAGGGCACCACCATCTTCAACATTCGTCGGAATCAAGCTGCAATTCCATTTCGCCACAAAGGTAGTTGTAACAGACATACTAATGTTAAATCCAATTCCCTATTTGCTGCCTTCAAAATTGAGTCTGAATCACGTAGGCAGTACATCACGGTTTCCGTCAACAATTTCCCAGTTCATCTTCAGCTGTACACAGCTTCTGACATAACGTTGATCACACGTTCCACATGGGAGCTAACTGGTAAACCCAGTGTGTGCACCACCAGTCATCAAGCTCAAAGTGCATCGGGCAACATGTTGCCATTAACTGGTGAGGTGACTTGTAATATTTCTTTCAAAGATGTACATTTTACAGGAATATGTTATCTTACTGACCTCCTACACTTAAACTTGCTTGATCTTGATTGGATAGTTAAACTCGGTCTTTTGAATGTCCCTTTAGCATTCGTGTGTAACACCTTACAGCTCACATCTTTTGGGAACACACCCGAACATTTTACCAACATTATTTTGTCGAAATTTACTAGTTTGTACCAACCCGGCCTTGACTGTTGCACGAAAGTCAAGGCTAGGCTTCAACTAACGCCAAACACAGTCAGTTTTCCGTCCAAAGCATCCAGTTCCCTACGCCGCCCTTGGTATCGTCGAGAAAGAACTCGAACGCCTAGAGCAGTCAGGTGTCATTGAACCAGTCAATTACTCATCCTGGGTAGCTTCTATTGTCGTTGTCCGCAAAGCGAACGACAAAGTGCGTATCTGTGCCGACTACTCCACTGGCCTGAACACCGCTTTGGATTCGCATCAGTATCCACTACCGATCCCGGAAGATCTGTTTACTCAGCTTAATGGCGGCACCTGCTTTCGAAAGATCGATCTGTCTGATGCCTATCTTCAAATAGAAGTGGAAGGCGATTCAAGGGGGCTTCTGACCATCAATACACATCGTGGTCTATTCCGATTCAGCCGCCTTCCATTTGGTGTAAAATCCGCACCTGCTATTTTTCAGCAAATAATGGACGCAATGCTGACGAGTCCACCTGAGACTGCTGCTTACCTTGATGATATCATTGTTACTGGTTGCAACTCAAATGAACTTATGGAGCGTCTCACCGATGTGCCTGACTGCAACCAACAATATGGTTTCTGTCTCCGTGCAGACAGATGTGCATTTTTCCGCATATCCATCAAATATCCTGGTTTCAATTTTGACAAACACGGGCATCGTCCCAACCCAGATAATATTTTGGCAATCCAACAGATGCCAGCACCCACGGACATTTCCACTTTACGCTCTTTTCTTGGTCTTGTAAGCCACTGTAGTACTTTTTTGCATGATATGCATCTTGTTCGTGTCCCGCTTAATCACCTTTTGAAAAAGTGTTTCCTGGAACTGGGTGTCTCAATGCCAGTCCACATTTAATGGAGTCAAATCCCTGCTTAACTCTGACTTGCTTTTGACACATTTCAATCCCTCTCTTGGAATTACTGTAGCTGCGGATGCTTCCGACTACGGTATCGGTGCTGTCATTTCACACATTTTACCCGACGGTATAGAAAAAGCAATTGCTCACATTGCGAGGACCCTGGCCACCACAGAGCGCAACTATGATCAGATTGAGAAAGAGACTCTGGCAATCGTATTCGCGATCAAAAAGTTCCATAAAATGCTCTATGGACGGTGCTTCACACTTTTAACAGATCAGAAGCCCCTTCTTGGTGTTTTTAGCACGAAAAAAGGTACACCAGTCTACACGGTCAACCGCCTGTAACGCTGGGTGATCATGCTACTCGCCTACGATTTCTCAATCAAATATCAATCCACAAGCATTGGTCAGGCAGACGCCTCATCAAGACTGATTGACTCTCAGCGCATTCCACCTGAGCAGGCAGTGATCGCATCAATCACAGTCGAACCAGAGGTCAATAGCCTGCTCGCTTCCACAATCCGCGCACTTCCGGTTACGTCAGCTATGGTTCACGATGCCATGGCCAACGATCCTCTGCTTCAAAGAGTGATCTGCTTCCATCGTACATGCTGGCCTCCGACGTGTCCCGACCTCCAGCTTCAACCGTTCTACCAACGTCGCTCCCAACTTTCCGAAGTCCATGGCTGCATTCTGTTTGCAGAACGTGTTGTTATTCCTTCTGAATTGCAACAACAGGTACTCAGGCAGTTCCATGTCGAACATCCCGAGATTAACCGTATGAAATCTTTGGCTCGCAGCTACATATACTGCCCAAGAATGGATCAGGAGCTGGATCAGATTGTTCGTACGTGTTCAAAGTGCCAGGCTTCAGCTAAAGCTCCAGGGAAAGAACGCCTTTCTTCGTGGTCTGTGCCCATAACCCCTTGGTCCCGCTTGTATGTTGATTTCGCTGGAACCACAGACGGGCAACAGTGCTTGATATTGGTTGATGTGTACAGCAAATGGCCGGAAGTCATTCAACTGAACCATATCAGTTCCCAAGCCGCCATTATCCATCTGCGAAAGGTGTTCAGTCGTTTCGGTGTACCTGAAATCCTGGTTTCGGACAACGGCAGTGCATTTACATCCGCTAAATTTGCAGAATTCTGTCAACAGAATGGAATCTAGCATATACGAACGCCGCCGTACCACCCACAGTCAAACGGTCAGGCGGAACGCTTTGTTGACACACTTAAACGAGCATTCCTAAAATTTAAGGAGGAGGGAACCACGCCGGAAACAGTCGATGCGTTTCTGATAACAAACAGAGCAACCCCGCACCCAGCACACCAAACAACAAGTCTTCGGCAGAGACACTGATGCACCAGAAAATCCGCCTGCCTGTTGACGTTATACGCCCACCTCCACGACTACCATCTGTGCGAAACAGGCGCATGGAGCAGCAATTCAACCGTCGTCATAGTGCAACCAATCGTACGTTTTCATTAGGCCAGCTAATACTCGCGGACTATCGTGAAGGTGTTGAGAGGTGGACCACGGGCCGCATACTACGACGGACTGGTTGAGTCAGATACGACGTGGAAGTGCAATCTTCCGTATGGGTCCGTCATGTAAATCAGCTGCGCCCTTCTTTCTAACCGGTGACTGCCCCGTCCAGCCGAGTCATTCCATTGGATGGTCTCCTGGATACATTCGACCTATCTCAAGACGTTTCGGCTGCCGCTCCAAATCCGGAGGCACATCCTCCAAGCATCTGCACACCCAGAAGATGGACGGATCGTTCTCGAAGACGAGTCGTGTATATGCAGGTGGATCCTCGACAACGACCCTACGAACAATAAACTCAAGAGGGAGGCGTTAGGTGGACAGCCACCAAACAAACAATTGCATTCAATTACCGCACCTTTACATTGTTTTCCGTTTATATTGTGGCTCACCATTGGTGCTTCATATACTGTGGACTAACGTTTTTATCTCATCACTCTGAACGTTCATCTCCCAACGTGTTTTCCAATCGATAAACATTCCGTCAAGATTTGTTTGTCTTCTCAGTTCGAGTCACGTGATTGGATATATGATTAGCTGATCTATTCAACAACTCAGAGACTTAATACCTCTGAACGTATAATCGCAAAGTGATAACGTCATTTGAAACATGGGAAATGGATGTAGTATCTGAACTAAGATAACGCGTAATTATTAAAGTGAACTTTCAAAATGTAAACCGAACCAGCAGATATGACAGTTGAGAAGAGCATTTCACACCTTACAAACCTGCAGCGAGGATAAACTGCCGACATTGTAATCGGCTGTGTTGGGCTTCTATCTTGAGTGGGCGGTCTCTCAGCAAACTTGAACAAGTCACACTGAACACAGAACTACATGGACGGCTAGCAGATGATGATTGAGAAGGTAGAGTTAAGATTACCTCTAATCCAACATATCACTAAAGAGTACACATAAATTCGAGTCTACCTTCATAAGACGGCTCGGAGGCCCCAAATGACATTAGTGATATGTCGTCCAACTATCTCAAGAAGAATTTTGTCCTCTTGAAGAAAAGACAGCCAGATCACAATCCGATTACCAGGGTGCGGATAGGCCAAACTGTTGCACGGTGGTTTAAAGCAGTGAGAATCAAACTGACCGAAACGGCTCCTGCGTTCACAATAAAGTTGTGTTATCTCGAGAGAATATGAGACCAACGAGCTGACATCCTTATGAACCAGGGTTGTAAGAAGGGGTATGCTGTCAAAGCAGCAGGTGGTATTTTTTGAGCAGCGGATGTGCATAACCTTGCACTTTCCAGTAATAATAACAAGCCTGTCCATAATGGACCAGTAACAGACTATTAGGCTCATTCTGTATGATAGCTGGGACATCAGGGGAGCTCATGACAAATCAAATTTTGACATCATCCACACGCAGCGCCAAAGGAGACGTCATCAAAGCAGGAATACCATTTACGTAGATAAAGAATGAAAGCGGACCAAGAACAAAATCTTGGGAAACACCGCTGTAACTTGTTTGGCAACTAAAAAATGCAGAGTTTACAAGCACTCTGTATTACCGGTTGGAGAGGTAAGACTCTAGTCGTCGAAGGATAGTACCTTACATTCCATAAGGGCCTTGACGAAAAACATATTAGTAATGGTGAAGCAACTCGATTACCTGTAGACACGTCCTCAGCTTCCTTTCCAGCAAACGCTCCATGATCATCCCAACAACATAGATAAGACTAACTAATCGGCAGCTGACTGACAACGTACGGCTACCACCCTTATACATAAGACAGACGAGTGCCCTTTCGCACTCCGTAAAAATTCGACCCTGTTGATAAGAAAAGTTGGACATTCCAGCCAGTGAAGCCACACGTATATCTGCAAGCTCCCTCAGTACTAGTGGATGCAAAATGTTCGAACCAGAGTTTTTCTTGAGGTTGAGATTCCCTAACTTCTCCGCAAACTTCTCCTTTTCGACCCCCTCTGCGTTGAACACCGAGGCCTCGAGAGTACACAGAGCAATCGAGTCCCTCTCAATGGAGTACACCGCAAAATAATGAGTGACCAGAACTCTCGTTTTCGTCTCTACCGTTTCTGTTTCCCCAACCTTTCCGACAAGTGTACATATGCAAGCTTTCGCTCTCGTCCGTCTTCGCAAGTAAGAGTATAACCTTCTGCCAAAAGGCAATCCTTGTACAGTCTGCGTTTCATAACTGCCAACCCACTGCGCTGGTTGCCAATACTTCTGCAGCGTGCGTACCCGTATCCAATCGCCGGAAATAGTTTCCACGCTCCGTTTCGTTGTCGGACACAAGCATCTAGTTCTCTATCAAACCACAGCGGCTCTTAGAAACCAGGCCGAGGAAGCCGAGTTGAAGCAAAAGTCCCAACTAGTGTTAGTACGCGCTTCCTTATTCCCCTCCACTGATCGTTAATATTTGTATCGCATTTATCTGTCCAGCCAACGGGGTTTGTTTCTTCCTGTACCTCGGCAAACGATATTCACCAGATATTTCGACCTAATCTTTCCAATATTAGGTTGTCCCCAGTGGGCCTTGGGGACTTCATGATCAACAATCCCAGTGATGGAAAGTGATCCAGACTATCGATGTCCGACCCTGTTTGAGTGAACATCAAATCCCCGTCAGAATAAGATTGGACCCTGATACCGCGTGATGGCTTGCGAATCTCGAGGACCAGTGAGCAAACCTAGACGGTGTGACGATCACACCGACAGAGCTACTCATGTCAGTCAGGCCAATAGGTAGAAATCTGACAAACTAGTTTCCTGGTCCTCCAGGTCGAAAGATGGAAGGTTGACGTCTCACGGAAAGGTATCGGTGTGCTACACTGTTACTCACCCGCTGCCTTGTGGTGCAGGCATTTGAACTAAAGGCTTTGGATGAGGACCCTAATCGTCCTCCAATATAGGTCTGAGCGTCCTAGCAGTAGTTCAGTTCACGTGGCTGGGGGGTCCGTTTCGGATTAGCTTGTCACAGTGACTGGAGCCAAAAGACATCTGTCCATAACCACCACCATAAGTGGCTTGCGCTGCACCGCTTGCAGTTCCACTCACACACCCTGCATCTAGTGTAAACTCGAAGGAATAAGACAAGGAGGCGTGTGTGTGAGGCCACCGTGTTCATGTGACTAACGTTGGTTTGTTAATTGATTAGCTAGCAAGAATCTAAAACCCTTGTCTCTCGGAAAATAAACGGAAAGAGACTTCAACGATAGTCTAAACTGAGGGAAAAAAAGTATTGAAAATATGGCAGAAGTAGTTCACTAAGGATTGAGCGATTCAGCGATTGATATACGGGATCGAGGCAGAGGACCAAGGGTCCCGGATCCAGTCGGTTTTTCTTGTTCAGTGTCAAGTGGGCGTCTGCTGATCTGAAAGGCATTCATTGAAAACAGGGTGTAGCACCGCTCTTGTGGGTAACAGTAAATCGCATAAAACAAACTGAGATTACTCGCATGAAAGGATTTTTGGAAAATGTGAGTCAATGCTTTAAACCGATCGGTAGAAGCGCTACTGACGACCTCAGCAGGGAGACTGTTCCAGAAGTTAACGACCCTGTAGGAAAGGAACTGCTGCCTGAAGAAGATCCGAGGACGAAGTTTGAAAAGCTTCATGTTATGTCCACGCCGACCGTCACCACCCGCTACGGTGAAGAACTGATCAACGAGGCCTACCCTAAAGAGAAAGTGT
>LUCH01005882.1:0-16330 GCA_013368495.1 Paragonimus heterotremus | reverse complement strand
TGTGGCGTGGATGGATAAACAACACCAGACACAGACGAGTCTTATCTACATCAGTCTCAACCCCCACTTAATAGGCGAATGATTAGACCAATCAGCTCAGATGCAGCGCAGAATGACCTAACCACGGCAAATCCCATGTGACCTTTGTTCCTTTGTTAATGTGATTTCGATTACAACACTCCTGAGGAAGGCCACCCGAAGTTGTTGAAACGTAGACTATTACAACTTGCTCGTAACGTTGTGTTATTCTCAATCCATTTATCAACATGTTAAAGACGATGCCCCAATTGTTTGACTTCATTTGTACTAAATTTGGTGCGGATACCTTACAGGCACAATCTTCTTCTAAGAAATCATATCCAACGTAAGTTGCCTTTAGTTAGACAAGCTCAGTATCCATCTTGAACATCTCGCCGAATAAATCCGCCAGCACATTGTCCAACGGAGTAAGATCATGCTTAATTTGAAAGGTGCTGGTGGAAACCATCAGTTTATCTTCACCAACTTTAACGCCAGTTTCTTCGGAAGAGCCAACTTAAATGGTGGGCCTAGAATCTTTCTACTGTGTGCGAAGCCAACGACGTTACTGAAGTACAGGCTAGTCCTGGAGTACACGAAACATTTCGAGAACCGATAGTCAGAAAATGTGAACGTTTGGAATTTAGACCATCATGGGATTACAGATGTCCGTACACTGCTTTAAGGTGTGGCAGAAGTGATGAACGTGACTGATATGCTTCATATCTTTTTATTATGCAGTTGTATTACTATGTACAACAATATACGTTCTGTGTTGTGCCTAATTGTGCTTCGTAATTCTTACGCGTTTGGACGTTATTATGTACAGTTCAATCCCAGTTGCAACAAATATGTAAATTTGTGCATAATCTATGTACAACTTTATATATATTTATAGCATATACATATAAGCTGCGGGCGGACATTATTTCGACTTATAGACATACACTGTAGCTTAACCGAACTCAGAAGACAAGAACGATAACATCTGTTCAAAGTGTTCATTTTCATTAGGTACACCAGTAGTTCCATAAATGCATCTATCAGAGGCTTTATAAGAACCAAAGTGCGGAACTCAAAACGTGAAAGACAGTGCCATTTATTCAAGGCACTTCTGAAGCAGCACGAAGAATTTTCTGACCACCGAGAACCCAAACCTCACATAAGCCGAACTCAACATTCCGTTTAGCTTTGATGAACGCTAAAGATCGTGTACGACTGTACGAACAGTCTGGCATGGTCTACGCGATTCCGTGTCTCGAATGTGGCCAACATTATGTGGGAGAGACAAACAAACAGCTGCGAACAGGCGTGGACGAACACAAGTTAACGATACGATGAGCCGACTCTAGACCACAACTGTGGCACCACTGCGCGGACTAAGGTCACTGCATCAGTACAGATCATGTGAAGGTGGTCGCGTGGACAATGAAAGTGGAACGGCTTGTGCTGGAAACCCTCCATTTGCGGAACTTGTTCAATCGGCACGTAGGTATAGACCGCCACTACGTTAACATCAACACTGAAGCGAAAAACGACCGAAGACGGACTGACAGGCGAACACGGTGAGCAGCAGAACGGTCTCACTTTAAAACACATTTGTTCCATAACGGATCCTACTGTGGAGTTTAAACTTCACAATGAGTCGTTCGCTACTCAGTTTGCGCTTTCTTTAAGTACTTTAAATATATACAACATGTATATTTGTAAGCATGGTTCCATAAGGAAGAAAATGCTTCTATGTATAGGTATATATAGTTATATATACATTCGAATACGCATACGATAATACAAAAATATGTAATATACATGTACATATATATAAGCATATGCTTTCACTTATCTATGTATCAAGTCATAAAAAAACATCTATGCACACATTTATATACATATATTTACGTTACATAGATATATTGCTTCTACGTAGAAATAAATACGTATATATCCACATATTTACGACGGATTACGCATACTGTAATAAAAATATGCAACACGCATGCATGTTATTTCATATATGTATATACACCAAATACATGGCTGTTAGCGACCTAATCCTCCATCAACCAATGAGAAAACTCAGCTTCAACATCATTCAGCGCATTACTAAGGGTGACGTGAAGGTCGAGACTAGTGTTGTGATCCAAGGACGCGGATGGCATAAGGGTTAGTTATTCGATAAGGCAATACACGTGTTAGGCATGTAAACCAAACCTGTCACAAAACCACTCATTTGCACGCAGTGTTTGGCCTCAGACAGTCGCGATTGCCACAGATGTCAATGCTCAGTTCCATTAAGCAGCAGGGACTGTTATGGGTGATGCTGCACCTTGATGATCCTTCTTGCAGTCTTCTTGTGGCTTATACGTTGTCAAAAAATATGCCCTGCATCTGCTACTGAATAGCCGCGGTATCAGTAGTATATTACGATCGCTGAACTCCACTGCACCAGTAAGCGCGCACAGAGTGAATGTGAACTGGTAATTCTTATACGGTTGCTTTGTTCACCTTTCAGACCATTACGTCAACGTCGTGCACGAAGACACTGAGTCAACGGACAGTCAGACGAGCAAAGAGGACAAGCGTGTTTAAACGTAACCCTGTCATACCCTTGTATCCTTATCATTTTTACTTATTCATGTACCGTTGTGTGTTGCATTATATATCTTTGAACACAATCTTTGTGTTCTTTTGGTTGCGTGTTACATAAGCCAGCAAATTAAGTTTTCCCGATGTAACTTTCGGGCCAGTCGTTTCTATAGAAACTAATGATCGGAACACACTCTGATTGCCTGTAACACTCGTGGATCAACTTTAGGGCGACGTGGAGGTGCCGGAGTACAGCGTTCTTACAAAGTAAGGGTTCCAGAAACAGTTCTGCAAAAAGGAACAACACAAAAAAGCAGGAACCAGAGGTCAGTAAGCCGATCGTGTGGATTAACTCTTAGTTGAAAGTGGGTTTCCTTTCATACAAAAACTTCTGAAAATTCAATGATATGACAGTTTTATGAAGTTGAAGTAAAACTGCACAAATAATGTTGTCGAAAAATATATGAAACATGGCATGTTTTACTTTGTCTCGCAAAATAGTTTTCGCATTTAGCTCAGTGACACGTGCCCTGAAGAGATGCGCAGATGTTCGCGTGCTTAGCAGCCCATGTGTGGGCAGATACGAAGAACAATACAGGAAATCGTCCATAAACACATTACGTATATGTATATACCCACGAATATGGCCATATTCATACGCATATGCATTTATTCACACAGCATTCGACCATATATAATACCAAATTCCTATATGACTATAGTCATATTTAGGTATATATATACAAACACATGAATATAATTATCATCATACAAATCTAAGCATTTATTTCTTCTCTTTCTATGTGAATATATGCACTACTACAGCGGGAAATTTATAATTATGTGCTGTTGATCGGAAAGCGCATTCTGGCATTAATTAGTTCGCCAACGGATTTATCCACCAACGAATCAGAAAATTCGACCGCTCAAATTAATTTTTCCCGGGTATGAAAGGATACCGCTTCCCTTCTTAGTTGTGTAGTAGAGCGTGCTGCTTTGTTGTTGGCGCCGTTCTAGTTTGCAATTGTTTAAGTCGACACACCAAATATGTGGGTGGGACTGGTCAACTTTCGTTTGTGTTTGGGATAACATCGGTCCTTTTAAGCCTTACTTTTTCCAACATGTTGGAACTGGTCCAACAGATTAATACCCAGTCTGTAGTCAATATCGAAAACCAATCGACAATGAAAAACAAGGAATCATTGCGTTGACTCTGGTGTATTTGTGTTGACCCTGGAAAGTAGAGTATACAGAGAAAGCAAGTTAAGCTAGCGAGGCACGGAGCGAGTTGTGATTGTAGCCCCGGAACGGATATTACAAAAGGGATAGCTTGACTAAAACGAAAGTAGGTGAAATATCAAAATCATCGAAAAGGTACTATCAGAAATATCATTTTTTATAGTCGCTTTTCGTACATTTTTCAAAAGCGACGGAAAATCAAAGAGGCTCTCCTTCCTTTGGTTGATGCTTGCCGCGAAAACTCGCTTTAGAGTTAGTGGAACTCGGCCAGCGGTTGTACGTAAATATGCAAATCCAATTTCCTTTGTTTGTCGCGCGTCACAGGACACGAGCTTCTACCCGTCCGGTTGCTTCATCAAAATTGTTGGGAGGCAGAGGACTCTTGTACTTCAGGCATACATTTAACGCTGGTATCGACTGACAGAGTTAAACTATGTGGCTGATTTTGTTACCGGTTCTTATGGATACCCAATAATACCACAATGTCTCTCACGGAGTCTTGTTACGATATCTGGGATCATTAAATGTCTGCGCGTTGCTCAAGTACAGTTCAGTGATAACAACACTCAATTTGACAGTGCTGGAACCTGAATTTTGTTGCAAAACTTTCCGGCAGAAACCTGTCAAAAATACTCCAGTGCCCAATCACATCGAGATGCATGTCAGAGGCGTTGCAAGTCTGAAAGGCATCAAAGTTAGCTCTGATTTTGACAAGCCCACGTTTTCGAATGATGACGCTGGTATTAAGAGCAATGTCAATGCTCAGTCAGTTTTTACCACTGCATGGCTGAAAGATCAAAATTCACCAGAGAGGGTAAGATTAAAGAATGCACTAATGTAAGCTACAGAACAAGTGATAGCAGCCGGAAAATACTTTAAAGAGTATGAAAATGTGCCACATGACTTAAGGCTGAGTCAGAATTCAGCAAGCCGCTGTGTCCATCACTATGTGGCGGACTGTCGGAACAAAGTAAACCCTGTTATCTGTAAGGTTGAAATTCCAACTCAGCCTTGCAAAACAGTCAACGTCCGTAGCGTTGGTGAATTCCGATGATCTACCGAATCTCGATTTGACGCATTTTGATGGCGATTCGATTGATTGTCGTAAATTTACGAAACAATTTGGGGTATATTAAAACAAAGGTGATAGCTTGTTAGTAGTTAACGCTGTGATCTTAAACTCAAGCCTGAGGTGGAGCTTGCAAGGCAAATAAAGACCTTATGATTTTGCTACCATCAATGGCCTAAGTGAAGAAGGCAGAAGTATTAGAATGACTCTTTGGACAGCCGAATTACTTTGCCAGCTCTGATATTGATGGTCTAGTGAGGCAACCTCGACAAGTCCCAAACACTGTTGATGGATGGACATATTTTTCCGGCCGTGTGAAAAGTTGCAACAATGTTGTGAATCGGGGAGATTATTACGTCACTTCTAATTTCCAGTGAACTCGAAGAAGGTTTGAAGGGGCTATCTTCCAGCCTGCACACTAAATGGGCCAAGAAAATTGGTCACATCATTTCGTGAGGGCGCGATACAGCATCTCCCGAGCTCGCCGAATTTCTTTCACCGTGCAACAGGGTGAGATGAGGCAGATTTAAACAGATTGCATACAGTGAACCTAATACCGGTAATGGCGTTAGTACGAGTGTGATTATGATGAGGGAATCAGGGAAAACTCCGAGTTTCGCTACCACGAATTCTTGTTGTGTGAATTGCGGTCTACGAGGCCTCATGTACACCCTGAGTTCATCCGAATTGATGTTTCTTGGAGATGGTCTAGTGCGCGATTATTGCGTGGATGGTACCTGACTGTGTCGCAAGATATCGTGCCACGTATCAGTTCGAGCAGTTATTACAGGGAATATACCCTGTCTCTTAACTTGTGTTTTTTCTGCTACGGCTTAGATTTCACCTGGTCATGGTCGCAACGGACAGTGGTTGCATGATTTCGAAAGTTACTGTACCCAAAGCAGACTGTAATGAACTTAGGACACCTTGGTGGTTTCATGGTGGGCTCAGAAGCAAACTTACTGAACGTTGGGTGCGATACAGTCATTCGGGGCTACCCTAGACACTTCTGTGCTGAACTTGTCCTGAGGAGAACCGTGGAAACGTTAGGGCACATCAATGAGGAGAGGGTGTATCAAGAAGTTCATACGCAGTATAAAGTCGGCGAATGTCTACGATCCTTATCGAGTTTACCCTTGCAAATTAGCTTTGTTTGAAGTTTAACGTTGTTGCTGTCTAGAGGACAGTGTCGCCTAACCAATCGGCTGACGAGTGGCCGTGAATTCCTTGATAGTATCGCATGTTCTGAGCGTGTTCTGACTGGGAAAAAAACAAGTGACGGTACGTTACCATCCGAGCTTACGCTGGATATAGAGTGGGACGTCTAAGCTGCCCAGCGTATTGCGAGCTTCAGATTGGCTGACAAACCAGCCACAATGAGAAGCTTGTACGTCCCACATGGGCTTGCTGCACCGCGGAGGCTGGGAAGGAACGACCCACTCGCCACAGAAGATCGTTCCAACTGACACGATTGATTAGAACATTAACAAAAAGTGGAAAGTTTCAGATCCCTGTGTGCGTAAGAGCCAGCTGGTTGGCCAAAAACGACTGTGAGTTACGTTTATTTCGCGACGCATTTGAAACGAGATACGGTGCGGTTGTTTACGTTTGCTTTTGCGCTTTGGTTTACTGCACTTTCCGAAAGCACGAAAGACGCCTCTCAAATCCGCTTCCATTCATCGAGTTAAGGTGACCACAGTTGTAGTTCCTTGTCGTGTGTTCCAAATTTGTGCTAGATTCTGGATGTTTGATTCAAGGATGTGAATTTTTGGACAGTTTCGACGGTTTCCTTGTGGAGGGTCCACAGTATTGCCACACCTTTTGACCTTTTTAAAGCAATTAAACCGTCGTATACCGCTGATGCCTTTGACCCACGTTACTAGAGGAGTGTGCGAGTGGGTAATAATCCCGCAGACAGGACACCACGAGAAGTGAAGAACGTGCGGTATTTATAGGTTTGGCTGCGGAACGCAAAGTTCTCCAGACAACCACTGAGTTCATGACTTTCATACTTAAATCCAAGGAATTTATGGAAAGTGTTGAGTTTAAAGGGGTCGCGCTACCACTGAATATTGTAGGCAGCTTTACTGGATTACTGCCAGTTTGTTACGGGCAGTCTACTGTTCGCAAACTGTCGAAGGTCACGGCTTGGTTGAATCGATTGAACTCTCATTGCGTTTTGGTGGACACCAATCACCAAAGTGACTCGATGAAAACAGAACGTTTGACACCCATCGAGTTACATTAAGCTGAAGCAGATGTCGCACGACCAGTGCAGTCGGAAATGCTTTCTTATGAAAAGCGACTTTTGTCCATCTCATATGAGCATAGTAACAAGGAGACTTCTAAAAGGAAGCCGATTCTACCAGCTGCTTCCTGTTATAACTGGAGGCTTCCCGCGGAAAAGCGGTAGACTATCTACTTCGGTTATGAAGCTCGGCAGAATTTTCTGTCATACTGGCTAAAATCCACCACGAGGCGGATGTCACTAATCGGCATCTCTTTTTGAAGAAGGGTCAGGCTTGAGGCATATGTGCTGACAACAATTTACCACGGCGGTCAAAAGTGTTTTTTGGTTGGTGTTCTTTCGCTCGCGCCAGAGTGTGGTGACTGGCGGATTTCTGGTGATTCTACTCCCTTCCGCATGAATGTGGCTCGCACGCTTGCTAGGACGACTTTGGTCCAATCGAAGTAAGAAGCGCTCAGACAACTGAAAATGAATACTGTCGCTTGTTAAGATACCTGAAATCTGGGGCGGTCCAACTACTGGTAGCGCAGTCCATTAACACCGAAGTATTTATTGTGCTCCTCATTCGTTTTATCACAAACCGATAGTCTTTCAGATAATAGCCTAGACTTTGGAGGTGTTAACAAGTAGATTCAACTTCGGGTTGGGATGCTAAGCCGGAACACTTTGATGGGTAGGCTACTATGTGCTAATATTGCGTGAAACCTCAATCCAACATAGTCATACAGGAGGAATCTTGGAGTGACTGACAAGGTCTATTCGACGAACTCGGAATATAGTTTGTACAGAGTAGACGCCTGAAAATGCAACTGCTAAAATTATAGGTTGAAGTAGTATGAACACTCCATAATTGCACAGTCATGCCGTTGACATCTGATAACGTTGGTTCCTCACCCGTATCATTGAATGACTTGTCATTGCTTGCAAGCAATGTTGGACTCAAACTTAAGGAGACCATCATCGAAAGATACACAGCGCAGGTGAACCCGGCCAACTACTTTGCATCGATGTTGTAAGGTATTTTAGGAGTTCAGAATTCTCCTCCATTAAACGTGTCGAGCTCTTTCTCTTGACCCCGTGGAACTAGGCGGTTGTTGCTATTCTCACAATCCGCTCCTAAAAGTACTAACTGTCCAGCCCAAACCCCTCAGTAATTGAAATTCACTCATCTACTCACACACTCGTTGCCGTGTGTCAACCGCACCTTCCCACCTCTTTTAATACGGTCTTTTTACATGCCGCCGTGAAACTGTCAAATAACAATCGGTTTGCCGGGTGACTGGGTATTTAGACACACACAATACAGACCCAGTCGCATTTTGTCGGCTCGTCTCTGCCAGTCAATCGATTGTGCTTGCGTTTGTCGTGCATTTTGGACCCCTGGCGGCCTGTTGCGGTCAACTACTGTACTCCATACCACGAACACAAGTAACTTGAAGTTTGTTTCTATTCTTTGTCATACTCTTCAAATTAATAGCACCAAGCTTCCAACGGCCTGATTTGGTTCTGGTATTTGGCGTCGTTAGTTACACGTGCGTCGCACAGCGTTCTTCGGGAGAACGTGCAGTCATTTTGGAAAATGTGGATAAATAAATCACTCTCGGTTCGTCCAGCCTCACAAAAGTGATTACGTCAAGAAAGCGACTTTCAGGTAAGCAGTATCGTGATAGTGACAACCGATACAATCCCAAGAAACCGTTGGCCCTTTGGCTTGGTAGTGCAACGTTTCCCCGGTTAAGACGGATTAATCCGCACTGCCTGTGTGGAGACCATATTCAGGATTTCAAAGCGAGGCTTGTTCCGCCTTTATCTTTTTGGGAACATTTTCGAGAAATAGCTTGACTGATATCGCGAAATTAGCCAGTGCGTATTTTGCGGGTTTCATTTTTCACTTACAGTAAGCGAGCCGTCGAACGTTGAGGCCCGAAATGGCTAACTGGCGCCTCAGCCGTGTCAGAGGTATGGGATGGATATAGCTAAAAGAAGCTTTCCACCGCAACACATCAGCAGTCGACTGATGCGGAAACTAAGGTGTACGGCATGAAGAAGTCCCTTTTCTTCAAGAGCGTCCGTGGTGTATAACTCGGTTGGAGAGCACTGTACTGTACACAGTTACTAAGATGCTAACAGTGGGGCAACTAAACGGTGTCAATATCCTCCCTTTGGGTGTAGATATTCAAAAAGAATTTTGGTGGCGTTTGCATGACAAAGCTACCGAACTTGTTGAAAAAGCCTTCACGGGTGTTCAATAATAATAATGATACTGGGAATTATGTGGTTCGCCGGTATGTTGCTTCAAAGCCGAAACGAGTTGGAAACGGCCATTTAGGCGCGAAAAGAGATTTTCCAAAATTTTCATGAAATATTAGAATACATATTCCGAGAAAAAATTATAGATTTATTGTATATAATAGTTGTGTTGCAATGAGAAAAATCGGCTACACCTAAAAATGGTTTATATTCGCACTATCGTTCAGAAAATTAGTTCAACCTAAGAGGTCGCCAAAATATGAAACGCGAAATGTATCATATATACGGATGTTACTAGTGAGTAGTTTGGCAGATTTAATAATTTGGGTAGTACCCAACTGTGAAAAGTCAGGGTTTCGGCGGGGTGAGAACCACTGAGAGAAACAGTATGTCAAAACGCGGTAAACGTTTTACTAGTTGAGCTGCGAAGCCGCGCCATGAACTTGGAAGTTTCCGTCGCTGGTTCGAGTCCAGCCAAAGCCCTTACTTTTCACAACTAGGTCTCACCTAAATATGTAGATTTCCATTATGTATTTCGTATATATATATATATATATATCTTTGAAGTATTAAAAAGGGGGCAAACACTGAGTAGTGAACGATTTATTGAACGATATATATATATATTTATATATATATATGGAAGTGTATTATACACAGAACGTTAATACACCTTATTTATGCAACCCGATTGTGTATATATTTCACGTATAGCACATATGTGCCGAACGGAGAACCAACTAAAAATGGTTAACTAATAATCAGAAAGTATGAAATTGAAATTAAAGTTTCCAAATATTTTCCCGGAGTGGCTGTTCTATAACTGTCCCTTAGATGTCCAATTGGGACGCTCATTGGAAGCTGGAAATACCGTCTGCAGACATTCAGCGAACACTCAGTGGATACCATGCGGACAGTGGTTCTACCTGGGTTATTCAGAATATAGGAATTTTTTATTATGTGGGGTTTCGCATGTACCTTTTTTCTGGTCGTCAGTGTAAGCAAACTGGAAGCTTTATTTCTCAGTCTATATCAAGAGATATGGTGAAAATGAACGATAAACCTTACCGTGAGGACGTACAGATTCATCATGTAATGCAGTAGCATGTGGTTCAGCTTTAGTCTTCGTAACCGAAGTGGATCACTAGTTAGATTTTGACAATGTTTTTTATGGCTGATAGAGGATGAATATCCCGACGATACTTTGGTGCACAAACCTGTTAGATTTACTTAGATGGCTGTAGTTGAAGGTATAATATTTAGTCTCAGGTCGAGCGCACAATTTGTAAACAGCTATCACCACATTCGTCGGATTGAATTCCATTTCAATGCAGTCTATTTTTCACTCGGTTTCGGAAACCACGTAAGCATACTTGTTAAGAGAAATCGGAGTTTAAATATCGTATTCCACCACCTCGAACGGTAGTGGCGGTGTCAATATTATGACCATCCAGTGGGACAAAACCAGTAGGCATTTGACGATCATAAGTGATAATGTTCGACTTGTTTGCTGAGAACATCATGAGCCTTTTTTCCACCACGACTGCAATGCTGCTAGGTCCTATCGTATATTCTGTGGACAGAAGACGATGTTGCTGTGTTGACGGATTATGTAAACGATCTTGATATCGTCAGCAAACAGAAAGGGTTTGCCATGTTTAATAACATCGCATAAGTCATCTCTATACATGAGGAAGACCATTGGTCTCAGAATGCTTCCTTTGATCACCCCACTAGTCACTGGTTTTCTCGCTGCGCGGTGTTCTCCGATTTTGACAGTTTGGGTTCGCCCTTCAAGATATGACGAAATACAATTGTACAAGTGGTCTTACTTGCCAAGGGATGCTGTTTTGATTAACAGGCGCCTATGGGGCACACGATCAAAAGCCTTCTGCATGTCTAACAGTACGATAATTACCGCCTTTCCTGCGTCTGCAGACATCAATATGTGGTTTAAGAATTCTAACTGACATTTCATGCAAGAGCGCTTACTAAGGAAACCATGCTGCGAAAAGTTCCTAAGGTTTTGTGACTTTAAGAAATCGACAGTGGTGACTACCATTTTTCTTTCAAACATTTTCGAGCAGATTGATGTGTGGCTGATGCGATGGCAGATACTAAGGTCCTGCGTTCAGTCACGTTTATGGCGAGGTATAGCGGTTGACATTTTCCACTGGGGAGGGAGGGTGCTGGATAAAAGTGATGGTGTGGACGAACTAAGTAAAATAATGAGCATATTCTCACCTCCTTGCTTGATACCTAATGGTGGGATATCATCAGACCTAGGATGGATTGCAGGTTTGATGGCAGCTAACTGTGAGCGGATGCTTCCAACATCAATCAAAACATTACCAAGGACTTGTTGCTTCCGACGAAATAATAACAGGCTTATGGTGTTTTTTAAGCTAAACTCAACAGTAAAACGTGAGTTGATGTTTTACCTACTTTATTAAGGCCATCATCATCAATTATATCTTCGAAGTTTTTGCCTCTGGTGAATTGCAATACTTTCCTGTTTCTTTTCTAACTCCTGAACACAAGCTTTTCTCTGTTTATATGGTCTAGTTGTGTTTTTGTCCCATCTTTAAACACGTTGCTCATTTGCATGAATTGAGAGAAATCTACTGATCTTTCATGCTTCGACGTGAGGTTTTTGGGTTTGTGTCAGTCTCTTTCTGAGTAAACGTTCTTCAAGTTACATACAAATTGACAAGTTTTGATACTACAGGGACCGAAATATCGACAAGTGAATTGAAGCGTTCAGTAAATTCTTCGGTTGCTACGTTTGGGTGAGATTTAAGAATGGACGTGTTGCAACTCAACGATTTTGGTGGTGAGAAAAAGATATTCCAATCAATGAGTTTAACTGGACAACAGAGTATAACTGTCGGCTTTGAAATTGTATCAGTATCAACCAAGCGCTCGGCGATATTGTGATCACTACCTGAACACTGTTCTACAACAGATAATCCAACAAACGACATACCTACGGTTAATATAAGATCCCAATTATGTATTGTTATGATAGGCACTAGGACATATTTTTCTGTCCATTCAGTTGAATACATGAAACAAATTCATCCTGCTTTGTCAAGACTGAGAATGAGGTCGGGAGATAGTACGCATGTTAAAATCACCAATCATTAGTTCGTATGCACAAGACAAGTTTGAAACACGATTTACAACCTCTACAAGGTTGACCGAATCACTGCTGTTAGAATTAGACGGCTTATAGATCCCTCCAATAAGTAGCTGACGAGAACCAATACAGACCAGTAACCATAACCAGTCTTCGGTTTCATAAAGGCTAGACGTGTCAAGTGCAACTGCGGAAAATTGTTCTTTCATGTGAGTAATGCATCCGTCGCCCTGTCCAATGTGACTATCTTTACAAAGTACATGACAGCCTATGACGCTTGGCTGTGTGTCTGGAGTATCTGAGGAGAGCCATGTCTCAACGACCAACAGAATATGGTGATCAAATAAAAAAGACAGACCCAAAAACGTGCACTTCACCAACTAATGATCGTGCGCTCTTGAATAATAACTTACCGGGATTTTTTCGCTAAGCATATCGTTTAACCTGTTAGAGGACTGGAAGACAAATAGGTCAACCAACAGAAAGGCGCCATATGTTGTGAATTCGTACATAAAAATTGTTGTCCTAAGGCAGTTTATTGCTCACGTTCGAGTATTTGTCGCCTAGATTTGACTCCACGACAGAAAGTGTTGGAATAGTATTAGTACTGTATGATAGCTGAATGGAATATGGGTAGAAAGGTCTAGTGGCGGTGGATGAAATGCCGCACGGTTCACTGCGGAAGGAGAGGCATGGTGGAATATGAATTAGTTATGTAATCACGGGGTGGTCTTGTGCACTTACGTCACGATCTTATTGTTGACCCTGATCAACGCAGTTTAGGTATGCAGTCGTTTATTTGCACGTTTTTACGTACCAAATAATACGGTAGAACCTTGGACCAGGTTTTGTTTTGAGTCTGTTGATCGTTAATTTTTTACGCGTTGCTGCATGACTATTCTCTCGTAGTACACGCATCCACTGAAAATCCACGTTCATTTCCGTTTTTCTCTTCTTGCTAATACGGATTTCTTTGGCGCAGGAGACAATTGGTTGCAAGCGATATACTTTTCACTGGACACTCACAAATCAACTTAACAAGTGGGATCTTAGCAATGGTGGGCACATTCTTCTGGCATTTCAGTGCAAGTAATAAGTAGGCGGGTAACCCACTCAGTTATCCAACTCTGATACAATTTCAGTAGTTGACAGTCTATAGCGTACTACAGAACATTGACCCGGATACTCCCTTTAAGAACAGGACAAACATGCGAAGTGTAAACTTTTTAGGTGAGTGACGGATGGAAGTTCTCTGGTGTCTTGGTAAGAAAATGAGGAAAAGCATTTGAATTTCTTTCCACGGATTCGCATTTCGATTTTAGGCCCAGGTCATTCAAAATGGGTATGGAAAGTTTTTCTGCAACTCCACTCGGGAAGAAGCGTTCAATGTGTACTGCACAGTATCGGGCCTTGTGACTGAAATGCAGGATCTTCCACTTAATTTTGTTGAACAGAAGCTGATTAGTCTGTGCCCATTCAGAGAGTGAATTCTGGTCGGTTCGTAAGAAAAGCTTTTCTTCGCGCAATGAGATTACTTCTCATATTTGGGAGTTGTTCGATTACATTAACAGGGGAAAAATGAACAACCGCGGGAAAACTCACGACGAAAAGTATGAATAGCAGATGACTCAGAAGGAAATCCTGTGGGACGAATTAGTGCGCGGTGCTTCTGCGGGTAACAAAAGAAATGAGAAACGTATGAAAGATGTCAACACATTAGAAAGGAGAGGGCTACCGGCATTTCATTCTGGTAACCTGGAGATACCATGTGCAAAATTCTTCTCAAAATCCTAGTCAATACAGCACATAGGGTCGCAAAGATCTTTGCCTGCCGTCTGCTTGCTTCAAGCGATCGCGTTTTTTCGCTGGAGTGTTTGTCGACCTGTGCGCACCATTGGCGCCACACAACCCCTCCGGCTTACTCGCGCACTTGATGGTCGGGTCCTGAACCTCCTTAACTGTTTCTGCGAATCGGTGTCATTTGGCGCTGGTCGGGACTTATCGTAATTGTCACAAAATATACCCTGGGTGTCTCTCAGTTATTCGCATTTTAACTTCGCATCTGGTATCCGTTGCATATACCTGGGAGATGCTCATTTAGTGCACGTAGGCATTAAATCATCACCTCAGATTCGGAAATAATGTAAACCAGCACCTAGCAAACTTAGGCTCATAGTTGACAGTTATGATAATATGGACCATCTCATGCGGTGATTTACTCTTGTTGTCAATAAATATATGTGAGTAAGGATAACACCGGGATTTTATACCTGATCCCCTCCTGCAAGAACTCCAGTAAGCCTTCCCTGAACGGTATAATTTTGCCGCGAGTAAACGACCATTTTCTTGCTCCACACGATTCATTCGGGATTTTAAGGACTTCTGTCAGATCCCCGTGTTCGTCTTCCAAAAGAGAAGAGATTAAACCGCCTACGTCTGTCGGGATACTCCACACTATACTCAAAAGGCACTTTTACCTAGGTCTTATACAGAGGCATGAAAACGTGGTTTCTTTGACTTTAATGACAGGTTGTCTGATCGACTGTCTTATTTGTTTTCTCTGCCTCAAACAAAGAGTGACTGGACATTTCGAAGCCCGCATCAGTGTAAACTCACTGATTTCTGATGTCGATAGTGTTGCTCTTGCCCCCCTACCCACTTGAGTGAGTCTGCCATTTCGGCTCCTGTAAGCTGTTCACATTTCACAGATATGTGTTCCCAGTCAAAAGTTCGATTTATCATTCAAAAGCTTTTGCTCTCCTGTTGCTTGATTTCATTAGCCTCATGTCCAAGTCCTCATTGCTTCATGCGATGGACTCGACCTGCAGAGCCTTTGTGATGGATAAAAACTGGCCAGTTTATGTCAAGAATGGCATGCAATCTCGCTGCAGCTGTTCAAATAATTCAATACACTACATGACATTATTTGTAAACCTTAGAAAGTGAACAAGTAGTAGGTCATGCACTCTGGAGAAGCTTGGAAGATAGGTCGGTAACGAGGAGGATGTGGATTTTTATAGAGAACAGTCAACTGCATAAATATTGGAGGCATTCCCGCATAGGAAGAAAGGAAAGGTATGTGTGAGGAGCATCGCCCCAAATCGAGTTTTTTTTAAAATGGTTCTGTGAAATTGTCCCATCAAGAGTGGTTCGAAATTAACCTACAGAGCTACGGCATGAGCGAGCCCACGAACTCCATAGACAGCCTATTTCGTTGGTTAAATACGTTTTGGTATAACATTTTTCAGCTCTGCCGAAAGCCACACTTCATAATTTGCCTGCCATTATATCCCCAAACTTCACTTTCTCCCCGCCTCATTAACCGACGTAAATTTCCGGTGTTTTCACCACCAATTCGTACATTTCCGTCAAATCTCTAAATCTCATGGCGGAGAGGACAAGCCAAGCATCATTGGTTCATAGAAATGATACATCAAGGTTTTATCCACGTTTGAACACAGAGAGCAAGAACAACAACATAAAGCAAACTAAAGTTCGCGACCATCTTCAACATATAACTGAAGAGACAAACCCAGGCAATCCGGAAGATCCAGTAATGTAAATTAATTGGATCGGGCAGCAGAATGCTCGTACCTATTGAGCGCTACCGCAACTGGAAAGCGGTCATAAACGGTGTGTACGGCCTTATTTGACTGCTTGGTTCGCCTTCAGACAAGGTTATTACAGTTGAGTAGAGTGATGCTCACTGACGCTGACAGTGATATTATGGAGCGTACTGCTATTGTATGCTGGCCCTTCAGTTGCGGCTGTCGAACTTTCA
>LUCH01005881.1:28604-39160 GCA_013368495.1 Paragonimus heterotremus | reverse complement strand
CGGTGAACTGAGCGCTGTAACGTGCCATCCGAACGTCTAGTAATGAGTACATCCAAACAAGCTAAACTGTTATTCGATTCTACTTCGTGGGATAAAGATAGGTTGGGGTGGATATTACTAAGGAAGTTGAAAAACAAGTCAAAATGAGTAACATCAGCAAAAATTAGAATATCATCAACGTATCGTTTGTACAATAACGATTCAGCTATATCATCCGGGACTTGTCGCTCAATCATTCCTAAGGAGATGTCCGCTAGTGTTGAGCTTAACGGACTACCCATAGCCACACCGTCTATCTGCTTGTAAGTAAGTCTCTCAAAAGTGAAACGAGTGTTTTCTGTACATAACAAAATAAGATCTTTGAGGTATTCAAGTGGAATACCTATATCACAGTTCTGACTGAAGATGAAGTCACATAAAAAATCAACTGTCTCATGAAGGGGGACATTTGTGAAAAGAGAATCAACATCCATGAAATACATTAGTTGGATACTCACCGGTAAGTTACCGGCCGAGGTTGTGTGCACAGAAGTGGTTGAGGCAACTTATCGGGTTGCCATGGTCGTGATTACATAACACTTGGTGTATGCGTGTCTAATCCCTGTCTGTCCTTATCTGTATGATGTATATAACTTGCACGTCAATACTCATCAGTTGTGAGAATTACAGGAGGAACTTCCTTTGCATCGTGACCAAAAAAGTTGTGAAGAAAACTGAAGCTGTTCAGTGCAATTGTTCTGAAATTAACAATCTAAAGCCAAAACATGATCACAAATTCAAACCGAATAATGACTTCCGTGCACCGACATCATTTAAAGAAAACAATGCAAACTTACTGCCACAACGGTTTGGAAAGTGCGTATCTTGCGGACGCAATCATTCCCTTTCTTGCTCAGAGACGGGCAAAGTGCGACAGCTGTGGCAAGGTGGATGATATCCAGTCGGTATGTAATTCCAAACGTTTGTCATTTAACGACGGACTTCAAGTCTAACTTGCAATCATTCACTGAGGACACTTCCATTTGTATTACCCGAAAATACTTCTCATGTTTTGAAAATTAGTGTCTGCCTCCGGTAAAAGTTACAGTTTCATCATTGATACCGGTAGTGTCGGCTCAATAATCTCGCACTCACATCTAACTGTATTTTAACCCGATGCTGTTCTTTAATCGATACATGTTAACATTCGTTGTATTACTGTTCATCCAATGCCTTTCGCAGGGTGTTGCATCGTAACAATGAAGTTGCCTTATGCTTGCGCTATCGACTGTCAATTTTCAGTCTTAAACTCAAGTCTTTCTATTCTTGGATTTGAAATGTTACGCCTACTACATTCTGACGTTTCTCTACTAACGTCATCGCGTAAGGCTGATATCACAACTTATACTCGACTGTTCCAAAGTCACACGGGGAATGCAAATACCGAACGTGAAACTTGAAGATTCGGAGGATCCAGCCTTTCTTAAAAGACGAATCATTCCACTTGATTTACGAGAACGTGTGCACAAAGAATTGCAATTCATTTTGAACCATCAAACTGGACGACTCCGACAGTGACACAACTGAAAGCTGATGGGATTAAACCGGAATTTGTAGTGATATTTTCACGTTGAAAACACGCCTACTACAACGCACTTGCACAACTGAGTCTGAGGACGTACTGTATCGCTTATTAGATTACAAATTCGTTTCTGAAATCGATTTGAAAGATCCTTATCCTCAGATACCACTTGGAGTGTCAAGCAACCTTAGTGATTAATACACCATTCGGGTTGTATCGCTACAATTCTCTACATTTTGGTTTAAATGTTTGGTCAGTTGTATTCCAAGATGCCATGAATACAAGCACTAGAAACTCAGATGATACCGAAAGGTATCAAGATGTTATTGCTCATGCTCCTGATGATTCTACTCATGATTATAGTTCCTTCTACCTGTTAAAACGGTTTTTTGACTTCAACTCAACCATGAACACAAAGAGGCGTAACTTTTTAGCTTCTGCTTCCTCATGCTTTGGTTGTCGTTGATAACAAGGATCTCAAACTAGATTTGCAACGCTTGGCTCCATGAGTGAATGAATCATCACCAATCAACTTACATGAACTCCGTCCTGTCGTTGGTGCACCGCACTGTTCACGTTTTATTCCTAAGTTCGTCCAACATGCTAATTCTTTGTTGGGTATTTTACCCATCAGCGGCATTTCTTGATCCACTAACCACGAAAAGACATTTTACATTTTATCTCAACATTTTCAAGCTACCGTTGTTTTAAAACCGTTTTTTGCCGAAGATTATTCAACAGTAAGTACTGATGTTTCTCTCATTGTAATAGGAGTGACTCTTGAACAGTGTAGTAGATCTGTTACATGCATCTCTCTAAAGCCCGACGTGCATATTCTCAGAGGCGACGTGAAGCACCTGCAGTGTATTGGTTCGACAAGACATCACGAGTACCCATTCGAACCATCATCCACTGGAAAAACAGATGAGACCTCAAAATCTCTACATCATCCCACCAGTCATCTGTTGCCATGGTGCAATGTTGGGGCATTACTTTCAGTTCTTACAATTACACGATTATTCATCGCAGTGAAAAAAAACTCTTTATATTGATTACTTAAAAGGAATTCCATCGCTGGACCCAAATTCTAATTGTTAATTCAGCCGTTGCCACTAAGAAAGGATGCAATTGCACGCGACGGTCGTAAATGCTTTGGTCCTATTATCTCCGTTTTGAGGCTTGGCTGGACGCGACAAGAACGGCATCAATCCCCCGTATTTTACCGTCGCCACGAAAGTTTGTTCATTACTCCGGATGGATTACTGCGTTTTGACGATCGTGATGTGGATCCACCGACTCAAAGGTCTGACGACACTGGGGACTCACATTCTAGACACTCGGGAGATGAGATAAAGCCGCTTGCACGCTTATATTGCTAATGTCCAGAATTTAACAGATACAAAACACTGCCAAAAATCGTAGCAAATGCGTACACAAGATTCGTATGGAACAATCATGATAGTTTTCATGACCCGCTACATTTGAAACATTCCAGGGTTTATGCTGACTACTGTAGTCACCTTCCGGAGGAATACAATGCTCTGGTGATTACTGATGTTTACTCTAGGAGGTCTGAAGGTTTTCTAACTTCATCGCCTAGTGCAGATTTTACACAGCATGCTTCGAGAAAAATATTCTGTCGCGAAGGTACGCCTGCTGTTTTGGTCGCCGATAACGGTACTCAATTTACTGCCAAGCCTTTAAAGAACTGGATAAAAGGGTTTGGATGTCGGTATTTATTTGCTGCTTTGCGACATTTACAGTCCAGCAGACTTGCGGAAAATTTTGTACGCACATTGAAGTGTCATTGCTTCTTCGATATCATACTTATGTGAAACTAGATCGAAGAAACGATAATTTCTTCATGCAATACAGAAGCGTGTTACGCTGTTGTTAGAAGAGTCTCTTAATCCCTTTTAAATTTAGATATTTACATACAAGTCATTGATTGTGCGAAAACAGCTGAGGTTACGTGTTTTCGAAGACAATGAATTACGTCCTGCCACTGGAATAGTTCTTTCGTCTAACGGAAATCGCACGGTCACTATGCTTGGTTTGGAAGATCTTTTCTGTCATCGAAGACAAGTTGATCAGGTTCGGTTAGCTTCTAGAGGTCACTCTGTTGACATAGGCTCTGCTGTTTCGAACACCAATGAGTCCTTTGTAGATAATCTTCTTGCACTGAGAGAAAACATTTCTAAAACACATGATACCCCTGAAAAACATGAAACGTCTGAAGTGCAAACTGCCAGGCCAGAACGATTAGAATTCAGACTAAAACAGAAACAGATATCTGAAGGCCAAATTAAGGTGTGGTGGACGTAACGAACATGACCGAAATATTTTGTCTCTTTTCATTATATACTTATTCCCCCTATTCGAACTTCTCGTACAATAAATACAATTCAATAACATACGTTCTGTGCTGTCGCGCCATATTGCGTTGAACCATTTCTACACGTCTTGTCGTTGCTCAATTTAATCCTAACCATTGCAAATGAGTAGGCACTTCGATGTTGAGTGTTACAGTGTAGACAGTTTTCTTTCTTGGCTATAGCTTGTTTTTTCCTTCATGGTGATGTGACCATCAGGTACAAACGAGAACCACTAAAGTGAAAACTTGTTTACACAGAAACACTTGCTTCAATTCGTAGCGTACAACATGCTAATAAGCGTATGGAGCATAAAAATAAATACATCTTAAAAATAAAGCCAATGAACATGGTTCTCAAGATAGCTCCGAACAACAGCGCACACCTAATACGAACGATTACTGACAGCGTAACCCTCATTAAAAAAAACAGACGATTTTGGACTCAGACAATGAATCTGGACGTAAATAAGTGCTAGAGTTGTAGGTATATAGTGTAGTGGTTTAATAAACACGAAATATCGTAAAGATCAACCATGCGATGGGGATTTCTCCGTTTTATATTCAAAAATACAACCGGTTGATCGATTAAGAAAAGGAATAATGTTATATGTAAAATCGATATGACAGCAGTGATCGAAAGTATATACATTAGGCATCCTGTGTGCTTTAAATAATATCGTGAGAATCACGAAAATTTTGTGGTAATATAAAAAGGACTTACAACAAAATGCGTGTATAATCATGGGGTGTCATGCACAAGTCAAAAGTATACAATAAATTATAGCAATATAACAAACATGCGTGAAGTTTGTTATACGAACGAGTGTGTCAGTTAAACAAAATCAACGGCGTGAATCAGGAGTGGGAGTAGGATAATATTCACGGGGACTGGGGGAGGGAGAACCTGGTCGAGGCGTCGTCATTAGATAATGAGAAGAGGGCGTTTGTAAGGTGGAAGGGCTGTAGGCCGAAGCGCCCAAAGTCGACCCAGAAAAACCGGTTCCCGAATAGCCCAGCAGACTGCTGGATCCAAGACCGGTACCGGCCCCTGTACTCATTCCATGTGATATTGGATAATTCGGAGTCGTCGGATATGAAAACGGTGAATGACTTGGCCCGCCTAGAGTTCCACTCGGTGCACCACCCGGAGAACTGGGGGTAGTCATTTGTGGTGAATAACTCTCCATTGACGAACTGCCAGCTAACGTTGGTGGACTGTACCGGGGGGCTGAAGGTGAGGCGTTGAATGACAAGGGTGAGGCAGGCTGACTGTTTGGATAAAATGACGGCCGACTGAGGCTGCTGGCGCTCATTCCTGGTGAAGGTGAACTGGGTGATACGCCAGGCGTTTCTGAACCAGGTAACGCACTCCACCCAATGTAGTCACGGCTAACTGAGCTGCTTCCACCGGCAGGCATAGGGCTATGTGGACTATAAGAGTAGTTAATACTATCCGGCGACTCGCTGGATAGACCGTAAGATCCACTGGAGATAATTCCGTAGCCGGAGAAACTGGGATGGTGTGGTGAGCGTTGAGTATATCCCACAGACATTGGCTCGTACGACTGTTGCAACGAAAATGTTGGAGAGTTGCTATCTGCCCCAGCACTGAAACTTGAACTGCTGCCAGTTCCTGCATAAGAAGGCTTATGAATGGGTGAGAAGATGTCTGCACGTAGGCTACCGGAACCACCATAGCCGAAAGAACCGCTACTCAAACTTCCTGAATGTCCAGGGCTGGAACCGGGCGAACCAAGTTCGGTCTGAGGAGTACCGGTAAGTGACATCGGGCTAGTGAAATTGGCGTAGACCGCTGGCGAAAAAGCTTCCGGCGTACGTGGACTATCTAGCTGAGGACTACGACCGGGCGACAAAGATGAATCATAACGCATTGCGGGAGAAAACATTGCATTGTGAGGGGCGGTAGCACCACCCAAACCCGCCCGATAATTTGGCGAGGCATCGATCGAACCGGCAGGAGAATGAGCATTATCCCATGGTGTATGATAACCACAGTCACCACCAAGAACAGGAAGACCATCGGCGCCAAGACTCAGACCAAGGCCGGGAGAAGCAAGTCCAACGAGACCTTCGAAACCTGGAGCATTAAATAAGCCCATACCAACCACGCCGGAAAGCGGAATAGGCTGTGCTTCTTGACACTTAGCAGAATCCAGCAGCAAGTCGAAACATCCGGTGCCAATTTTGGCCAGCTGTCCAAGCATGATGGTCTCCGAAACGCCAGCCATTGGGTCACATTCGGCGTGAGTAGCGGCATCCATTAGGATATCAACGGTTTCCTCAAAGCTGCAGCGTGCCAATGCACCAGTATCAAGTCGATTTAATCCATGACGAGTGATGGCCATTAGATGCCCTTTAACAGTCATAATGTCACACAAAAGTGCTAAATGACGATAGTTCACATAAGATCCATCGAACGATATGACATGATGCATCTCGCACTCAATTGCTTTACGGACAGCTTCAATTCCAAGAGCTTCGAATATTTCCACAATATCATTACTGAAAGTGCGGGTTGGATCTACGTCGCGTTCGGCAAGAACTTTCATTAGACAGGTACCGTCAGTTTCTAACATCCATTCGGCAACGGCATCAAAACTACCATCTTCTTTGATCACCACACGCTTTTTATCTTGTGTCTGTGGGCGATGCATATAGACCTTGGTGATCTGAGGTATACCTTGTAGCGTAATGTCTGACAACAAGTTGGCTTCAATGAAACGTAAAAATGTATCATCCTCCATTTTATCCGAAGTCGTATCAGCATCCTTCAGATCCTTCTCGAGGTCACTATTCATGATCCGAATGCGCATGACCAGCTTCAAATTGTCATCTGGAATGTGGCAAATTAAGTCATTGCCAAAGGCTCGGGTAATTTTGTCTGATATCTGCTCCATTGACAGTTTTTTTCCGGTCATGCCTTTACGCGCAAACTCAATGCGAAGCATCCAAGAGCTAATTGCGTTCACGTCGAAATCAGGTAGCTCATAGTACGTGGAAACCCATTCTCGATCTTCTTCGACAACACTATTTTTCGGGTCGGGGTCATAGTATATGTATGTACTATTAACGAGCTTCCGGAGAGTTGTGTGTTCTAAGCGCGCCACAACATCTTTCGTTCGTTCAGCATCACGAGCTGCAGGACCCGTAAGATAGATAGTCATTGAGGGGGTTTTGGGTTTTTTGCTAACGTTAATTATTTCCTTTAATCTCGGTACCCCCAGGGTGACGTTTTTGGCTGATACACCAGCATAATGAAAGGTGTTTAGTGTCATTTGTGTGGCTGGTTCGCCAAGAGATTGGGCAGCCAAAGCCCCGACCATTTCTCCGGGATGGATCTGTGCCTGTTGGAAGCGAGCACGAATCTCTCCCAGCACCCAGTCCAGCGCTTCGTAGCTCAGACAGTAATCACTAATCACCTTTTTTGCACAAAGAGAAGAGCGAATCAAAGTACACATAAGTAAAGTTGCATTGGCATTCGCTTCTCGACTCAAGCGATCATCGCCGGGAACGACTATCAAGCGTTTACATGTTTCACGAACCATTTCTACGACTTGTCGCGGATGAATGTTTGTTTTCGATAACGGATCGATTTCGAAGATTTTCTGTGCGTTCATCACAAGACGGTTGATATTACAAGGCAGAACCACTGTGTCATCCGTCTTGCGTATGAGACTGCGGAGTGTCTCCCGATCGTTACACAGCTGCATCCATTCAGCATCCAGTTCGGCCTGAGTTTGTGAATCGGTGGCCAAACTACGCACCACGTCATCTGGCATGCAACGTCTGAGAGCTCTCTCGTTTGTGATATCGAAACGAAAACCGTGTTCAAAAGCAGCATGGGATGGCTTGAATGTTGGCAATCGTTGGAATTCTACATATGTGGCATCCAAACCATCTTCGCCATAGCGCAGTTGCACAAGCTGGTTGATTTGGTTGCGGACTGTGCCATCGTATTTTACCATAACGGATTCCATTGCTTTGATTAATCGGCGTTGAATGTAACCGGTCTCCGCAGTTTTGACAGCAGTATCGATCAATCCCTCGCGACCACCCATTGCATGAAAGAAGAATTCAGTTGGAGTCAGGCCGGCGAGATATGAATTTTCGACAAACCCCCGAGACTCTGGACCATAATCGTCTTGTATGAAATGGGGCAAAGTTCTGTGGCGAAACCCAAATGGAATGCGTTTGCCTTCGACGTTCTGTTGACCAACACACGCTATGACCTGAGAAATGTTGATACGGGATCCCTTCGTTCCTGCAACCACCATGATGTTGAAGTTGTTGTACTTAGAGAGTGAACGTTGCGCGCAACTCCCAGTTTTATCTCTGGCATCGTTTAGAATTTTATTTACACTGTTCTCAAAAGTCTGTCGTAAAGTGTTGCCAGGTGTCGGTTGCAGATCGTAGTTGTGTGCCTGATCTATAATTTCGAAAACGGCATCTTTTGCCTTTGTGATTGTTTCACCAATCTGACGGCGAGTGGCCTGATCATATAAAGTGTCAGCGATTCCGATTGTATGCCCTTCGATTAAAAGCCAATTGTTCACAACAGTTTGAATGTTGTTGAAAAACATACTCACTTGCTCATGATGATGCTCCAAAGCTACAATGTGAATGAGGGAGCCTGATCCAGAGCCGAGGGTCTTTTTGCAAATAATTCCAGCTATCAGTTCCCCATCATCCACGATCACTTTAGTGTCGCCTGGGGAGATCCAGCGGTATGGACCAACATCTTCATCTTCCGGATGTGTGCTGTGAGTTCTAATGCAATTCACACGACCAGGAATAACAAGGCTGAAAAGCTGCTTACCGGTCCAAAGACGCTGCGGTTTATAAAGTGCTGGTTTTGGCATGCGACCGTTCCAGGTGGGCAGATACATGAGCAAATTCATCATTTCCGAACGATTGAGAAATATGTCACGTTGCGTCATCTTGTTGACAGCTGTAAGAGTATCTTGCACAATACTCATTACCGGTTTATTGGCTTGCGGTGTAATAACGAGGCGAGAAACACGTGCTAGTTGACTGATTTCAGCTTTGGTTTCGACCGACTGTGGTAGATGCAAATTCATCTCGTCACCATCAAAGTCAGCGTTATAGGGAGTTGTGACAGACAGATTCAGACGGAAGGTTGACCAAGGCAAAACTTTGACCCGGTGACACATCATCGACATTTTATGCAAAGTTGGCTGCCGATTGAATATTACATAGTCATCGTTAAGCATGTGACGTTCCACTACGTAGCCAACTTGTAAAGTGAGATCGGCAACCTTTGGGTGATAACGCAGATCAATACGATCTCCGTTGTCCCGAACAATAAATTTCGCCCCGGGATAAAGGGTTCCGTTCTGTACTAGTTTTTGTAAGTGATCGATGTTAAACTGAGTAACAGTTTCTGGGTAAGTGAGATTTTGAGCAATGGTACGCGGAACTCCCACTTGATCTAGGTTGAGATTAGGATCAGCGGTAATCACAGTACGGGCTGAAAAATCCACTCGCTTGCCCATGAGATTACCACGGATACGCCCGCTTTTACCCTTCAACCGCGTCTTAATGGACTTTAGAGGTCTACCAGATTTTTGGATTGCCTTCGGAAGTCCTGGGACGTCGTTATCCACCATGGTAGTAACATGGAATTGAAGCATACGGATGTCTTCGGCGAGAATGTGAGAAGCAGCTCCATTTTGTTCATCTCGACGCAGTTGATTGTTGGCTTTAATGATATCAGCTAGTTTGTGTGTCAAGTCGTCTTGATTCCGTGTCGAACCAAACATTACCACTGCAGGTCGTACGGCTAACGGTGGAACAGGAAGCACTGTGATAATCATCCAATCAGGTCGCGCATAACGAGGATCGAATCCAAGAGCAATGCAGTCTTCATCGGATATACGTTTGAAAACCTCTAGCACTCGATCAGCAGTTAGGGAAATTTTCCGCTCTTGTGATTCTTCATTTATTTTTTTCCACTCAGCAGTCAGTTCCAGCCCGATACGGCGGAAACGGGGTTGATAGCGTCCACAACCGGCCCGTTTTGTCTGAAAATGAAATGCATGGTAATTAGTTACAGAACAAAACCTACGGTCTACCATTCCAATTCATGTGTCAGGAAGGTTAAAACAAACAAGTAGAGGCCATAACGTTAACGAATCGAGAGAGAGAGAGAGAGAGAAAATGAAGTAACTAGCGGGCAATGAAAAGATAGCCGGTGACCACTCATTAGGTCCTATATACTGTCAATCAAAAGATGCAGCCACCGATTAAATGAACCACAGAGAAACCAGATCAACCGAATTAGGAGCGCTGCACTGAAAGGGGGAAATGGTTGAAAATCAAATCGACCGGAAAGCGCTTAAAACGCTAGAAAATGCACTGTTAAAGAGCACGTTGAATCTATGAATCATGAAGTCGGAGTGGACTATGCGTTCTGTGCGGTGTGATTCGAAGTTCAATCGTATTAACTAGGGTACTGGCATGATCAGGATAAACTTAATTTGCCCACCACTCATCATCATAACAGCCACCAGCTTGACCAAAAGGTACTGTGGCTCGGGCCGCCGATCACCTCAACAGTGACGTGGAATATCCTGGAAGAAA
>LUCH01005880.1:0-30683 GCA_013368495.1 Paragonimus heterotremus | reverse complement strand
GCCTTCAGTACGTCCACACCAATCCTTCGGAAGTTCCTTTTGGGAACATTTGCTTTGTGAGTAAGCTCAGCACTACAAAGGTAATTGAAGGTTATTACGGCGTGGTCACTTAAGCCGAGCGGGGAATCTACGGTTAAGTCGTCTACCATTAGGTCCTCATTAGTAAAGATGTAGTCTAGGCAAGAAGGAGCGTGGCCGTCGCACCATCGTATACAGTCGGTCACGTGTTCCGTAAAGCCAGCAGCTGCAACTGAAGCTAAAAATGTTGCAGGCATGGCATCGGCGGGGCCTTTGTATGAATAGGATTTAAAATCGATTTGTGGGAGATTAAAGTCTTCCATTAATAGGATGTGTGAGTATCCCAGGGAGGGGATACAAGTGATTCCGAAGAGGATTGCCTCATCACGGTCGGGGTAGGAGCAGGGTGGCCGATAGACTACGCCAACTAATAATCTGTCGGAGTTGGATAGTTCAACGGAGCACCAGAGAGATTCCGGGACAGCCGTGAGTATTGGGTGGGACACGGAGGTGGCCGGGAAAGAGTTGCGGACATAAAGGGCCACACCACCTCCTCTGCCTGTTGATCTATCGTTCCGGAAAAGCAACATGTCTGTAATGTCGAGCTTGGTACCAAGGTGATTTGGTGAGCCAAGATTCAGCAATTCCGACGATAGAGAAGTCGTTCGTGAGGCAAAGTGCACGGATTTCACAAAGTTTGCTTATCAGACTTTGTGCGTTGGTATAGGCACATTTGACAGTATTAACTCTGAATGAATGCAAGTTGCGGGAGCCGGAAGAAGACTGAGTTTTTCGGGGGACGCTGGGAGCAACCGCAGGGTTGTCGCCGACTCTGACTGAGCCGTCTGGTGAACTTTTTTTTGAGAATTCAGGTCCACTAAGGGAATAACTAACCGAACAGCCCGTGCTAGGCAGTCAGCTCGCAACTTCTCGCGCTCCTTTTTGGAGTGGTCGGGGTGGGAGGTTATGCCTCCTGGGATTCGATGGCGCTCGTGACGAAAACGTTCAAGTATGCATGCAGCTTTCTCAGGAGCAGTCATGGTGATTTTCAACAGCCGTGGTAGAGGATAAGCAGGGGTCGTGCTAGTGCGCGGGATACACGTTGTTTTGTAGTACATTTTCTAGCCTTTAGTCAGACGAAAGAAATTTCCATTGATCGATATCAGGCAAATTTCTGATGATTATGTTGCGGGAGCGGTCGACAGTGACCGCATTTTTTATTGCTTGTCTTCGATGTCGCTCGATTCAAGGTATGTCGGGATAGATTGAGGCGCCGCCAAAGGAGCGCAGTTTGAAGGCTGCTAGGAGGACCTTCTCGGTTTCCGACGGGCTTGTAAGGGAAATTCGTGCCAACCTCCGTTTGTTGACATACAGTGAGTCAGGCTTCCTTGCAAGACGAGTAATCGATACAGGACATGGAGGTATGGTCTGCATTTGAACACACAGGGCGCGCCAAAGTTCGCGATCGTGTTCGTCGCGAAGTTGGAACGACGAGTCGAGACACTCCGGGAGATCCTGCGCTACAACGGAGTCTGAACGGGCAGCAGAGTGTTTGGTTTTTATAACAGGCATGCCAGTGCCAATAGAACGTGGCGGTTCCTGAGTACCGGCCATTACTGACGCAGAGTGTTTTTAGTCACTTTGCTTGCGTTCGGTTAGTGCTGTCACATCCTGAACAGGGTGGTGCTAGCTAGCGTTGGCGGCAGTGTTGTGAATTATGGGTCGGTTGTAGGCTGACTCAACAGCTGCAGCCGTCGCAGTGCAGGTGGTGCCTGCTTGGCCGGCGAGTAGTTTCCCAGAGAGGCGACAGCTAACGCAGTTAAATTGAATGCAGTCTAGAATGGCTGAGCTGAGTGCGTGATACAGTCCTGGAGAAACGCCGAGGTAACAAATATGAAACCATGTGTTACACCCAAAACATTGTAGTGCATGGTCCCTTACACGGACAAACTTGGTGCACATGCTGCAAATGGATCGTTTGACCATTTTGCAACAATGGCGAGTCGCTGTAGCCAGGAGTTAGCTATGGCAGTACCTGAATGATATGCCACACGACACCAGTAGAGTAGTATACGGTTATAACCGTATAGTCATTTAGTTAACTACCATACGTATGCAGAACCAAAAGCCAAAAACAGCAACACTTATCTTCAAATCCAGACCGTGCGCCGTTCGCGTTAAGCTAAAGCTCGGCCATTTTGATTCGATGTATCGGTTATAACCGCTACGTCCGATGTTTGCCTTATAAGGCAAATATCGGAGGTGTAGTGGATCTAAACGCTATATACAATTCACGTGTGGATGCAAAATCAAGAAGTGATAAAAAATCAAAACAACTGACTCACAGTAGTTCGTGAAGGTGCGCCGTTTAGAGTTCCACCACACAGAATGAAGTATCCAGTCAATGCAATCTGTCGTATAGTTCCTAGGTAACTTGAGAAGTTAAAACGAAGATAATTCGGGCGTCAGATAAATTTGGAAATGTGCTGAAATAACTGCGGATTCCGTTAGCTGTTAAGTCTCCGAAAAATCTGTAAAAACTCGGCACCGAACGAAAAGAGAGAACTGTAGCATGCACGCCGGCTGTTTACACGTTGACTGTCCGGCACGCCTGCGGACCAAATGTGGGGCAACGTGGAGACACCTGGGGACAGTGTTCTTCCAAAGTAGGGGTTCCAACAAGTCCTGTAAAAGGAAACAACAAGAAAACAAGCATGAGCCAAAGGCCCAGTAAGCCATGCACACGACTTACACAAACGATAACTAAAACGGCGCCGACAACACAGCAGCACGCTCCGTTACACCATTCAAATTCAACCTGTGCGCGCTTGCTGGTTTCGACCGCACGTTACACAAAACACAACGCTCGCGACCTTGGAATTGTCATTTTTTGACACTTGATTTAAACGAGTAAACATATGTATTTGAAGAAGGTGAAAATGCGAAAAACAATGAGAATTATGCAGTAAAAAGCGATAAAGAAGCGTGTTTCCAACGACCAAAGGGTGTTGTGTTGAATAGCGCACATAGCCGTTCTGAACAAAACTTCATTTGTGTCAAATTTCTCCTTGATTTCATTTGCCTGAGGAAATGTGTTGTAACTCACAGGTGTGTGGGCTGTCTCCGAGAATAGAGATATTCATGACAGATACGTGGCAAAAGTTCTCATTATTCGCCTACATGACTATCAGTTAAGGGAGGGTAATTAAAGCCACCAACGATCATGTGGCTTCTCCAGGGATCCCGGCTGTAACCGCGTTTCTCGCTTGTCTGTTCTGTACGCATGATTCTGTGTACGGCTGTATTAAGAGTCCTGATACGAACTCAGTGCCACTCTCTTCAGTCGTGTAACTAACTGCACATAGGGAATGCCTGCTCTTATCCTAACGACTCATTAATTATCACATTCTTCAAGGTCGCTCAACCCGAACCTATTCGAGCGTTGTTTAACGCACTGTGAGGTTCCACGCACTTTTCGCTTGGCGCGCTTTTGAGCGCCGCCGAGTGGGTTGTGGCCCTCGCGCACTATTATGGGACACCGCTGGTCACATCAAATGGAATCCGACAAAGCTGACACGTATTTTCGTAAGCACCAAAGATCATTGACAGTTTTCTCACTTTTCGAATGGGGACCTGACGATGGATACCCCTGAGATCTAGTGATATGTGTCACGAGTGGCAACGAGTTCCACCAATTAGTCGATGTTACAGAGAGGAAAGAAATCCAAGAGGGCACACTTGTTGGTCGTTTGGACAGTTTTTGATCAGCGCCCGCCGTCGACGGCGACCCTCACTTACAAGGGGGGAAAGAGAGCTCGATTACCAAATTGGGAAGCCGACGGTGAAATTCACCGGAAGAATTCTCTCCGTCGGTTAGTCACAGATGGAGAGCTCCAAGTATATTTTTTCCCAGTGCAAGTGCTTTAGCAAAAAATTTCTGTGTACACGAGCTGTTACCAGAATTTTCTCTTGTGAGTTCGCCGTGTTCACGGATTTCCCCGTGAGTTTTATTTCGAGGTGTGAAAAGCGCTCAAGTCTTCCGAGTTTCCCGTAAGCTTAGGCCCCGTGAGTAACTATGAAGTCATTGTGAAAAAAAAGTATTCTACGCGGAAGAAATGAAAGACAAAAGAAAGTGTGTAGTTTATATGGTGTGAATAGATCGTCCACTCTTTAAGTTACCTTATGAAAAGCATGACAATTCCGTTGCACGCGATCACATTCAAGAAGTGAACCAAAACAGCTTCTCAGACAGTTAAAAACAGTTTCAATAAGGTTTTGAGTTGTGAACATTTTTGCTGGCTCCTGTAACCCGCAAAAGATGAGAGCAAAAGCAAGCGAAGTGTGATCACTACTTCAGATGGCGGTTTCATGACTACCCCGTCTATTAAGTGACTCTCACTAGTGACGTCGATGTCCGGCAGAAGAAGAATCTAGTCCGAACGACGTCGCGTCGGGACACTGACGCGCATTAACCACGCTCCCAGTTGTATCAACAGGTGGTATAACTGAACCATTTGTGTCCCGGTACTTGGGGCAAATGGGTGAGCTGGCTCAACGTCACCAGGCATGTCCCCGGGCTGCGGATTGCAGAAAGACCTTCTTACGTAGGTGCTAACTGCTAAATAAGCGGGGCTCTATCGGCGAACAAGCAGTCCCAGACAATTGACTAAATTGTTTTGAGGGCGTGATAGATTTGCGTTTGGCAGCCGGATCTCCTGCAAAATGCCGCATAAACTATTTGATGGCACAACGGTGTGACGTGTGCTACCTCGCCACAAAACGATTTCAGGTGTCCCAATGGAAATAAAAGTTGTTCCCGGACAAAGCGCCATCCGTCCGGCGTGCTGTCCGTATGGCGTACTGCCACTCCCAGTCTCAGCTAATGATGAAAAACTCCGAGGAATCTGGACAAATCACCTCGGTGATCACCGGTTTCAGTGGGTACACAAGGTGTGTCGGACGCTTCGAATGGCTGAACCCCATTCAGGGCATATGAACCAATTTAGTCACTGTTTTATCGCGAGGGAAGGCGTGGGCCTCAACAACCGTGTCCATCTTGGACTCCCTGGCCGGACAGACATACCCCATCAGATCCGTCTTCGTTGGTGAATCTTCAAATTTCTGTGCCGCTTCTGTCGTAGCTTCCTGCAGGGTGCACTGGGCATCCTAGATGGATGGACACCATCGGAATGGCGTATTAACCGAACTGACACTGAGCACTGGCTCCCAATGGACTACTCACCCCGTGCTTCGTACCGCTGCCTTGTGGATTAGGTCCGTTTTGAAACAAAGGCTCCGGATGGGTTCCCTTCATCTCAACCCTCTTCATCGGCCTGAGCGAGCGATAAGTATTTTGCTCCAAAAGTTATGAACTTGAACGTACATTAATCGTGAATTTTGCCATGCCTTCCTGTCATGACCTTTGGGCCGAGGTGTCAGCACCTAGCTTTGTTTCCATGTCACATTTTGTCGCAAGAAAAGAAATTTTCTCCTTTCCCTTTCTTTGGACAAAAAGCTATATACTTGTGGACACTCCAATCTCATTTTTACGCGAGCCTCAAGTACCTGTCTCTCGCGGCGGATGTCGCAACTAGAATGATAATTCGTCCGACACCAAAGAACGTTTGACTGAGGAACACAAGCCTCTCATCTTCCCCTGAATACCATTTAAGCTTCCCACCTTCAATGTTCGTACACTTATGCAAATAAATCGGAAAGCAGTCGTTGCACGTACTTTGGAGGCCCTGGCCTTCGATATCTTCTGTTGTCTTGCTGAAACACTTCTTCAGGAATCTGGCTCAGCGTTACACCTTCAATCTCCATCAACCGCTTCACCATGCGGGCACAAGGGGCGCCTGTCCGGAGATCCTGCGGTTCAGGCCATTAACGGACCCAGTATTGAGATTGCCATGAGCGCATACGTAGAAAAAGTGCTGCTTGACCTAATTCCTGTCAATAATCAATTCTGTATTGTCAGACTCAAAGACACGGTTGAAGGATCGAGAGACGACCATCGCAAATGGTGTCCGTTTAATGTTACGACACATACCCCACGGACTGTAGTCCAGACACAGTCAAAGGAGGCCTTTATCAACACACCACTAACCTTCTACACGTCGCGCGGTACATGGATATTAAGGTACTGGCCGGAGACCTGAAGGTCCGTGTAGTCAAGCTGAGCGCTGATGAGCGTAACGTGGGTGGCTCGCATTTCTACGGTACTTGCCGAACAGATAACGGTGAACGTTTTTTGCAGGTCTGTGTCGATTGCGGCTTGTTTCAGAAAGTACTAATTCTCGGCGTTCCAGGAGTCAGTGTGCCACTTGGCGCCCTCCATCGTCAAGTCAGTCGTTGACACGGATTGACCACGTGGCTGTAAGCTATCGGTGATGCAGCTGTTTCAAAGACTGCGAGTCAATCGGAAGCACATGCGTAAACGCCGCTCACACACCGTCATGTGCCATGTTCGCTTTGTGGTTTGATAAGAAACCACCTTGCCATCAACTACAAATTGAAGTAGCTAAGCTAGCAGGGTCACAGGCACTTTACGCTTACCAGTGTGTTTACCCCTAGGCCAAAACCACACTCACCAAACTACATTGAAACACGTTGGGCATATATACGGCGTGCAATGCATAAATGCGATACTGCTGTGCGTGGTACCACTACTCGTCCAGCTGCCAACCGGTAGGTCTCCATGCCATCACCGGAAATTCTCAACGCTCGTCGGAATATTCCAAACCATATTGAGTACAACTCGGCTCGCAAGGTTACTCGGCGGAAGTTTCGGAGGCAATTGCGAGGAGGTCAGGAGGCCTGGTGGACACGACGCGTTATCGAGATGAAACAGGCCGCTATTAACAATAACCCTCGGGTGCCCTTCAATCTCATCCAAGCAACTGGTGGCGGGGAGCCGGGTGAGAGCGAGCTAACCTGCGGAGACAAAAGTGGGCCTATTTACGCAATAGACGAGAACCTAGAGTATGCCCCGACAAACTGTATATGTGACGGTGTGGATTATCTCCAAATCACTCGATTTCCAGACACGGAGGACATCATCCTAACGTGTGAGGGCTCACATGAAACCCAGAACATCTTAGATAGATTATAAGCTTCAGATCGTCGGTTTGGTACGCTCTTTGCTCCTACTAAGTTCCAAGATTAGTGGGACTGTGCGTCTGCTTTCTCCTTTGGTAGAGTGCCGTTATAGGTAGTCGAGAACTTTGTGTATCTTGAGAGCTGTATCAGCGCTGGTAGAATGTGATGACACCATAAGTTGTACAGCAAAGGCTAAGATGGCGTTTACCAACTTATGCTATCTGTGGCATCGGCGTGATCGCAGTCTTTCTGTGAAAGGTTGAGTGTAAAATGACACCTTGAGGGCAGCCCTACTGTACGAAACCAAAACCTAGTCGATTCACGTGGAGAATTTTCACAAAGCATCCGTTTTTGATCATTGGCGTCTCCGATGCGTTAAAGGTGTTTGGTGGGAGCACAGTGTCAGCAATGACGAAATTTGTCGGCGTATCTTCGAGAAGGATAAACTCTGTCGACCTTTAAACATACCGATCATGTCTCATCGGCAACATATGGCGAATGCCAATTCACCACATCTTGTCTTGTTTGCGAGGGGTGGGTAAAGCTAGAAGCGGCAGCTCGGTTATCAACTCTTGCCTTGGGTTCGGGGTATGAAGAAATTCACTGTGAAACTTGCTTTGATGGGACGCACCTGACTTCTTCATTGGATTCCAAAGGACACTGAACACCTCTGGTTGACGACGCCGTCTGATACGGCGAGGACAGAAAGCTGATGACGCTCGTGCTGGGGGCTTTTTGTGTACAGCTTCAACCTTTTCTGTTCTATTACTGTTGACCTCCTTTCCACTGTCATCTTAAATATTACTTCCTTCTTTCACACTGTGGCACATTTGCCACTCAGTGGGTTTTTTTACGTGGTGAACAAATGACGTCTTTATTGGCGGGCGTCGCCCATGACTACATTGGCATCCGGATAGGTGTACGAGGACGTGACTACGTATGGAACGCAACGTTGAACATGAAATGCATCACACTCTTGGTTTACTCTCTGCTTACTGCTTATCATTCTAAGGTTGCACAGGATTTCATGATGGACCTTCCTGTGAATCTTGATAAAAGTTCAAATAGATCATACATTCAGCATTCACCGCCTTCACCACTATTGACGAAATGTACTTCACCTGCTGCCCGTATCCCGCCACCGGCACTTGGTTCACTTAACAATACACCGAAATGTGATCAGCCAACTGCCTGAATGTGAGTGGAATTTGACTTATTGCAGGGTGAACCTTTCCATAATCCATACTGGGGAAGCCCATTAAGTTGTGACTGTCTGCTTGAAAGTCGTCACACAATGTATAATCTGTAAGTGCTAACTCTTTAATAATTTCAGCGAAGCTGAGACAAATGAAGGAATAAACACAAAGCTCCTCCAAATCACATATTTGCGGTTCCAGGACATTAGCATTTTGAACGTAATACTCAAGAAAAAAGGGTAAGTCGGCATCCCATATTCGGATGAATTATTTCATTGCTATTGGCAGCGGGTGCATGTGACCCCGCATTCCAAACAACATGGGCACGCTGATTAGCGATAGCTTCATGCGCACCTATACAGAGCTTAGTGTCAGTAAGCAGTAGTGCAACCGCCAAAGCCACCACCAACAGGTCGCACTTCCTTGAGAACATTATTCAAGGGTTGCCTAGTATATGACGCCTGTTTTATGGAATTGAAGGTTAAACATTTCCACAGACTTTCCAGTCAGCCCTTTTCGAAAAGAACACGTGGACCCCAATTTTGCTCTCATTAGAAGTCGTCAGTAGTACATACCCTTGCCACCACTGGGACTAAAACTCCGGGCACGCTCCCATGAGGCAACCGTGTTGACAACTGCGCCATTAAACTCACACCGGGCACGTCCTAGTTATCATAGGTGGACACTCAATTCCTTCCGACATGTTTAGCGTGCACTGGAAACATGTAAACAATTGGGTTGTATACACGGTGCGCGCATGCATTCATGTATCATACAACTTGGGTGCGTATACCTGAGGCGCCGAATGGAAAATTAACCAAAAATGGTTAGTTGCTAATTGGTAAGTAGGCAATCCGCATAAGGGTTCTGAAATACGGCTTCGAGGTGACCATCATATGAGCGTCTCCTGCATGTTCAATCGGCAAAGTCAGGAGACACCGGATGTGCGGTCAATGGGCATTCGGGGGACATTCAAATGTGACAATAAGTGATATTTTTGATAGCCACATATCATTGCACAGTTCTGGCGATTTTCGTTATTTACCCACTTTTATTTCAGTCACACCATTAATGTGTAATACCCGTCTCGAGGTTATAATCACAGCTCGCTCCTTGGCTCGCTAGCCGGACGTGATTTCTCTGTATACTCTATTTTCCAGGGTAGGTATCAACACACAGAAACCAACGCGCTGAGTTTTGGTTTTCATTGTCGACCGGTTTTCGATAGTGAGTACCGACTTAATATTATTCTGTTGGACTGGTTCCAACAAAAGACAATCAGGAAACGGTCGTGCTGCCTAAGCCTGGTTTGCAGAGCCCTAGTATTTGCGCATAGGTATTGTAGCGACCTAAAGATTTGAGTGGCCTGCCTGCAGTATGGTGTGTAAAATAGTTCCAAAACTCATGGTCGCATATCGTACCTAGGCTACTAAGAAAACTCGCTTTGTGCATGTTGTCCGATTGTTTGTTTGCATGACATATGACTACGGTGCGAACACGAATACAGACGTGTCATACACTTCCGGTTTAATCGTTCGTCGACAGCCGGTCTCTAGCCCCTCTAGCCAATTTACGTAACGGTGCTATTTCTAACGCAATACGAGACCATCTGAATAATTTTTGTAATAAATATTCGGTCTCTTCTCTAAACGGCCTTCTGTATTCCGCGTCTGGTTAACTCGTGCCCGGTGAAAACGACTTGGTGCGACGTGCAATAAAGTATACCTGTGCGTCAATACTAAGGCTTTGCAAACCTGGCTTGGGCGGCACGACCGTATATACACATACATATGCGTACATATATACGTATATATATCCGACCGTACATACGGTATGCAGGGAGCGTTTTTCCTCTCGTACCCGCAAAAATTAAATTCGTCAAGTGTACCCGTTACACTCGTAAACCAACTTTGAGCAACCTGGAGACACCGGGTGGACAGCGTTCTTCTGAAACAAGGGTTCCGACGATAGTCCTGTGAAAGTAGACGATAGGGACAATCGCGAGCCAAAGACCCGGTAAGACATTCACACGATTTACTCAACCGAAAACAAAAGTAGCGCCAACCACACGGCAGCACGATAGGTTACACAAACTTATGTAACACGCAAGCCGGCTGTTTCTACTCCGGTTGTCCGTCACACCTGCGGGGCAACGTGGAGACGCCAGGGGACAGCGTTCTTCTGAGGCAGGGGTTCCAATAACCGTCTTGTAAAAGGAAACAACAAGAAACAAGCATAAGCCAAAGGCCAAATAAGCCATGCACGCGACTTACACAAACGAAAGCTAAAACGGCACCAATAACACAGCACCACTCCCTGTTACGCAATTCAAATTCAACCTGTGCATGCTTGCTGGTTTCGATTGCACATTACACTTAGAAATGCATAGGATGACTTTGGAGTGCAATTCTCTAATTGGACTATTCGTTCTTCTGGATCGAGAGGGGGAATTCACGTTGATAGATGCATATATAGGTATATACTTGTAGTATATGTATGTTCAAAATGTATCCAAATTTTAAGGAACGCATACGCATATAAGTGAAACATATATTCATATATATGCATATAATCATACATATACATATGTAAATATAATTATATACATATATCGCGAACGAGATATAAGTATAAACATGTATTTTTCTATACATAGTTTTTATATATACATGTATCGCCTATTTTCATATATATATACGTTGGAAATAAGTTGCATTATACATATATGTATATATATATACGGGCAGCCTGGCTGTAGTTCCATTCCCCTGTGTTTCTTAGCACTTGCATTTATCTGCGAAGTGTTAATGGAAAGGCTTGTGCAAGTATCTCGTTAAAATTTGCGCAGGTCATCCAGATACTCTTCGAATTTCGGGTACCTCAACTTAGATATCCTTCCAAATGTGCCCTCATCGCTCACCGCCAAGCTGATTCAACGTACGGAATTGATTTACCAAAATGCACCACTTAAACAATAGCTGGTATGAGATGATGTCACGTCAACTAAAATAGGCCGTTTTCCGCATATGACTCAAAAGCATCATTTGTAGCATTTTACCAACACTTCAGGTCACACTCACCTCTTCGAAGTTTCTCAATAATTTGTGTACGAAAGGAAGGACACTCCCCTGTATGCACCATAGTGTATACTTGAATGCACGGCAGCAGCGGGAAACTGTAGGCACTGAGCGCCGAGAATATGCAAAATGTACCAGCATAAAAGGGATAGATGGCAGGTGTTATAACGAAACGGCCGAAATTAGAACTAGATTTGTCAGCATGGGAGATCGGAAAATCTACTTGCGAAGTGAGGTAGTGTTGCTCACCACTTCGCTAATTTTGGTCGCTTTGTAATAACACCCGTTGAATAAATTTATTTACGATTGTACATTTTTTTATTCAGCTGTAAAATAGAATAATGACATGAACGAGCGCCAACAAGTGGTAAAAACTTGCAGCCACCATTAAAACAGGCGCACCCTCCCAGTCATGACTAAAGAATGACTGGTTAGTTGCACGCCAAACGACAGTTTGTGCGTGTTAACATGCGCACGTGTGAAAAATGGTAATAAAAACTGCAGTAAGTTGGCAAAATGTGAGCCGAATATTTCAAGGAAACGTCGTAAGTATTATAAATCAGTCAGATGGCGAACGACGACGAACATTAAATGACGAACACCACGCATAGTTCACTGCGGCTGTCGCATTCCCACAGACTTCTCGGTCGGTCTACTTCGAATCGGAGCACTAACCTCGAGTTTCGGTGTCATTGAAGATCATCACTAGTACATATCCTTGCAATCACCGAGACTGAAACAATGATCACGTTTCTATGAGGTGACCTTGGTGATCACTGCGCTGTTAACCTCACATTAAATACAACAGAATCACCGTATGCTCGGCTGCCTGCAGAATGACGGGTGAAGTAGTTCTGAAACGTTTAATGACTTAATTTGCCTGGGTCAATGAGAAGGTTTTCATGAGGTGTGCTGCTAAAAACATGATCAATGTCAAGGCGGTCGGCCCGTTTTTGGTCGTGTACGGGACACACAACATTTGCCATAAGCCGTGGATTTGAGGCGACGTTTTGGCAACGAAATAACTCAAGGACAGTTGGAGTTCTTCTACAGTTTTAAGACCACCCAAGTTCCGAAACCCTCGAGCCCTCCTGATTTTTTATGATTTGTTGCCCCTGCATTCAGTTCAAAATATCATCGGAAAAGGATATTTGTTTTCTAACTTTAGTAGGCATCTGCGGTTAGTTAATTCCAGCTTTGTTGATCAGCACGCCTGCTGAAGTCGCGACTTCATCCTGCTGGCAGTCTCCTACACCATCACACCTCTGTTTGCAAGCTGTAGATCTCAACGTCCACCTCTTCATTTTCACCGAAGTAGTGAACCACTGTTGTCTCTCTTCCACTCCCTTGGGGAGTCTTATCACGGCGCTCTGCTTCCGTTACATTTCGGTATCTGGAAACTAATATAAGGTTGCCGTTTCTGCATGTTTGCTGACAAAAGCCGTCGACGTTCCGGTCTATTGTCTGGTATATGATCTCAAGAAACTGTAAATCCTGGGCATCTACCAGGGGGTGGAGTCAGTCTTTATGTGAAGTGTCCAAGATCTGTGAACTTTAACCAGCAAGGACCACGTTGTCACGGTTGAAAACCCTGGACGCAGACGGCATGTTAACCCAAAGCCACAGCAGCGCTTTAAAAAACTTTAGCTCACGACGATGTTGTTCGTCTCGCACTCCTTCCTGATGAATGCAAGATGAAATTTAACTTACTCCGTTCTAAAGGGTGTAAAACCAATGCTGCCAATTGCCTCTAGCCGTCCTATTACGAACTATGGCGCCCACTCATAAAGCGAACACCTTACGAATAACGTTTATTTTCAGAAAAATAGTCTGCTAAACTCCGCCACAGCGATTCCCTGACCTTCACTTTTGCGTGAGAGTTTAAGGGCAACAATCGGAGCCGTTAATATCCAGCAGCCAGCTAAAGAGATCGAGGTGACTACATGCTTCAGTGCTAGTCGGAGACCGTGAGTTCCTGGGCTGTTGTGTTTGAGAGAATTATTTTGCAGGGAAAAAACGTTTTATCACCGTGCTACCTGGTGTAAAATGTGAGAGGGCTGCTTCTCCTGCGATTGTCCGTAACACATGCGGACCAACTGTGGAACAATGTGGAGACACCAGGGGACAGCATTCTTCCGAATTAGGGGTTCCAGCGACGGTTCTGTATAAGGCAACAACAAGAAACAAGCATGAGCCAAAGGCCAAGTGAGCCACACACACGACTTATACGACCGAAAACTAAAACGGCATCACTAACACAGCAGCACGCCCTGTTACGCAATTCAAATGTAACCTGTGCGCAGTTGTTAGTTTCGACCGCACATCACATCTGGTGCATAAACTAAAATCGTCGACATCTGCGTCATGGACTCATATCTGTTTGTTTTAACTGATGGTTAATTGAAAACGACCTTATCGTAATTGTTTTTCGAAAATCGGTATGGCTGTTTTTGTAGTAGTTTGCGTGTGGCAATGTTAACGCAAGGATGATCGGGTTATATTGCATTTATTTTTTCATTTGTTGATTATTTTATTTCCAGTTGCTTATTTTTATTTGTAGGAAACGGAGTATATTGCGACTTTTGAGACAATGTTTGAGAATCTTTAATCTCAATCTTTCTCGCAATTCCAGGAGTGCCTTCTAAGGTACATGGATGAGGTGGACGTTAGTTACGTTCGTGGGATGAGCCAAAGGTCGAAAGCTGTCGTGAAGTACGATATGTAAGATGAGATGGTTTCCTGAAGACCACGCAGATTTACTATCGTTGTACAACGGACAAAAAGGCTTAGAATTGCATTCAGGGGTGCTCAGCGTGTCTCGTGAGCTAACTGTTGTTAGTTTTAACAAATCAGTTCTCACGACAGGTTGCAGATCGCGATTTCTTGTAGTCCGGCTAGATGTGTATCTGGTTGTGAACCCCTTGGTGTTGGGGCACAACCATCCCCTCAATCGTCAGCTATATGATCTCCATCCTACGAATCGTGGATTCAACATCAGTGAGTTGAACGAATGCATGTTTCGGTTCCAGTGCAATACGCCAGCTGCTAACATTAAGCAGTGTGTAGCGGCTGACTGCGGGAAGTTTTACACAACTGCTGACGTTGGAAACATCCGCCGCGAGTTGAAGATTACAATGTCAGGTGAGTTTGCTATGCAAACTTGGTGAGGGAATATTAGAGAACTCCGAGGAAGTGCTGTCGGTGATTAGTTTGATGGGCATGGTGCGTGCTACCAGGAATGAGGATAACAGATGTCCACATACCTGCTTCGCCCAGCGTACGCGGACGGAACTATTTCAACGTTTCCCGCATGTTGTGAATGTTGATGCCACTCACGGGACAAACAAGCACAGGTATGTCGTTGTATATTCCCTCATACTTCCGAAGTTGGAGGTCATGTCAGTTCCCCTTTACAGACGGTATTGGACACAGCCGACCCGTGATATACGGGTACGTTCGTAGTGAAAAGTATGCTTCACTATGTAGACTGGTCGAAATTTTTCGGGTGATGGTGGAAGAGCAGATTGTGGTGGAAACATTTGTCGTGATGAAGATGAAGGCACAAATGAGGGCAGCCCATGTGGTGTTCGGCTGCGATATCCCATTGTATTACCTTCATGTACGTGATGCCGTACATAAGCAAACAGGTAGGCAAAATTCGTCCGCCATATTTGTTAAAGGGCAAACTTTTTTCGCAGTCGTTTTCTCTTCAATCGAATGGCTACGGCAGACAACGAGGAAGAGTAAGTTACACTGTTACACTGTTTACCGTGGGTTTAAATCGATTTGTATATCATCGGCCGAACTTGTGTTGTGTAATTGGCTTTACATCAAGCTGAAATGAGCCACCCATGCGCAAAGTGATGTTGTTCACTTTGACAATCGGACAAATAATAGGCTGGAGAACGCAAACGGACGGTTGAAGAAGAGGATGCACCCAAGAGACTTCCCAGCCGTCGCCATTCAGAAAATATGGATCCACAGTGAGTGGCTAATGCCAGAGTACGAAATACAAACGACCTATGGTGCGACCGTCGTGAGGTTGTGAATGATGGCTGGTTCGTGAAGAACGTCCTTCACCGACTGACCACATTCGCAAGTCATCCTGTCCAAAACCATCTGAAGGGACGGGCTCCACGACTCCTATTGAAACAGCATCCGAGTGCGAGGTGAGCGGTTCTCTGGCAATCGCCTTGAATACTGCAGCTTCGTGTGCAAAAAGAGGGTGAAGCTCTCGTCGTGGATAGCGTACACTGCACATGTGACAGTACTTTATACCGTACAATGTGGCTTCCATGCATGCACATTCTGCCGGTGTCTCGGAAACATCTCTATTCCTACAGTGAGGTCTTTTGTAGTTTTAATTTCGCTTCACAAAGGTGACGTCCCCATTTATTAGCGGTGGCTGGCAGAGTACAACTTGCCAACTCGATGGTTGGTAGGTCCACAGCCTCGGTCGCTTGCTGTAGCCACTTTCAACCGTCACTATAAAGCCCTTCATCACGTACTTGAGAAACTGCATTACTACAACGGGCGCACGGCGGTGACTTGCTTTAATGGCATCAGTGCTTCTGCCAGTAAGATAGTGAAAATTGCAAAGACTGGCTTGCCTTTACACGACTTCTCCATGGACCCAGCTGCAAGTTGTGTTCAACAGAGGTGGGTGAATAAGCCTGAAACAGAACTGCCATACAGACACTGCGGTGACCCCGCACAGATGTACGGCAATTGTTGTGATGCCGACCAGCTGATTTTCCACTTCAAATATATCCAAATGGCAGATATGAACGAGTGTTCATTCTGTGGCAAACATCTCTAACCTCAGTTGCCTAGTAAGTGCAGGTTTCGAATCCTTACTTCCGTCAGTTCCCTCTACTTCAGTCGTTGTTTGCACTTCCTCGGTGATTATAGGAAGCAAGTCGCGCAAACCAATCACAACGGATGTCTACTTGGACCGGTCTGCTGAAAGTGTACCGAAGAAAGCACGAATCAGCCTTACCTGAAGCGATTATTCTGTTGATATAACTGAAGAAAGTGAGTTGGTTCATATATGCGTACGGAATTTTCTTGCAGTTGTCAAATGCGGCGAACAACATGCCGATGAAGACTTTATCCGATGTACGGTTTCAATCATCAGAGAGGACACTCATGCCATGTGAAAACCATGGGCTGCATTTTCTGCTGAAAAAAGGGGAGGTAGTATGTACATTTTTCCACAATCATCAAATGCATAGTTTACTGCTTTATCCTCACGTTTCCGTCTCCGGTGACCTCGCTTGTCCAACTCTGTGTTTCAGCATAAAGTAGGACAAATGGACGGACAAGTTATAAGTGTCGTATGCTCTTAAGCTGGAAGTGTTCCTTAATGCCACCTGCTCAGCAGGTCACCTCGTCTCCATTCAAGCGTTCGTCATGATTTCTTGGAGTAGTTCACATCTGCCACCACTGTTAACGGTGGGAGCAGTGAATAGCGAATATAACCTAGGAAACACCAATTACTTTTCCAGTTTCTGTGTATTGTCCTCCGTCAAAATGAGTCCACGGGCGTGCCTCACGTTTGCACTGTTATAAAACGCTCAGACAGTTCGACTGTCGGAATTCTGATCACGCTTTCCTGCTTACGTCCAAATTTAAGTGAAAGTATATGTTCCCACGTCTGACATCCATTTTCATCATATTTCGCCATCACATCTTCGAAATGACGTGGGATTCAACTTTTCGTTAATTTTCCATTGATCCCTATGCCATTGAACTACTGCACATTCCTTGCTCACGTCTTCGAAAGACTGAAACAAAAAAAATTTCCAGGCAACAGAATTTTAAGATTTAAGGAACTGACACATGTCACAAAATTCCAACAACTTCAGCAAGTAGAAAATATTTTCTAACTGGAATATAACAGAGATATTAACGGTCTACCGATTACATGCAGCGATTACGTTCTTTAGTTTTCATCGCCCCAGTGGCACTGTTAAGATTTTCGCTGTTGATCAGAGCGTATGGGTGACTAGTAGCAACAAAAAAATTGGTGGAGTTTACCCTTCTGATGTGAATAGCTGGTTAACCCGCAGATCAGAAGTTCCTAATAGGGTAAATGGAAAAGACAAGGAAAATGATATTAGGAGCCGCCTCAGAAAAGCTGAGGTTCAGTTTGTCAATGACACAAACTCAAAGACTTCTGGTAATTCATATAGCGTCGTTGTTTCTAACCTTGCGGAATCGTTGGCGATATCATCTGTGAAACGTGTGCACCACGACCGCCAATTATGATCCGATATAATGCCAGAGAAAGATCGGAGAGATACTGCGAGCCTCCTAGACCCCAACGAATTTCGCGGCCTAAGTTGGCTGCTCTGACACAGTTACCCGCCCAATGAAGATATCCTTCGAAAGAATTCAGTACACTGTGATAACGCTCACAAGAAGACATTTACTTCGGGGTTCTAGTTGGGCGCACGTACGCCTGAAACCTGATTTTTCACACCTGAAAAGGATGCCCAGACCTAGCCACGTCACCCGCCTAGAGACACCGAAATTGCCGTAAAGTGAAGGTCTCGCGAGTGATATGTCCAATGTAGTTTTGAACGCATGGCACCCTCTCAAGTCGAACATGCCTGGGGATGTTCCAGTCCACAGAACGCTCCCAGAAAACTGAGGCAACCCAGAAGATCGTCACATTCACTTCCAACCCTCGAACCGATAGTTAGCGTCTCGGCAGGTAGTGATCTCTCCGAACAAGTTTTCTCAAAAACATGATCCAACCAACTCCTCGCGAATCGGCTTCAGTCCACACGTAATTAAACCTTCAGCATCGAATGGTAACATCTGGGACATTTGTAATTAACTGAAGTAACTGGAGCTGCACGCGCAGCAACAGTTCAAGCTTGTCGAATAAGCTTTTGGAGCCGAGTTTACTTCACATAGAGATAAAACTGTACACTATCACTATTACATGGGCGTGGCTCCGGCCAGACACAGGGAACGTAGAAGTAAGCTTACCGGAAATGAATGTTCTAATAAAGGATAGGATCGACAAGCGGGGCGGCGGAGTAGCACAGCGCCTGTCTAATAATATAGACCACGTGGAATTAGACGATCCAACACTTCGTCCAGTGTCCGAGTTCATTTGGGCACGCATCCTTCCTCTACTATGCCCCCTACCTTAGCCCTCATACCGTTTGCCCTTAAGTAACAGTGCACGACGGCAGGCGAGCAGCTACTTTACACAGAGCCACCGAATTGACCCCATCCGGTATTTTGATACTAAGTCATTTCAGTCACCCGGAAGTTGATTTGAAGGCTCTGAACGTGCATTCCAGTTCGACCCATTCTGCTGCGTCCTTCCCACGGACCACTGTGGTACTGAGGCTGCTTGGAAATGTGCTACGCCCCACCAGATGGCGCCAGGGTTCTGCGCTGTTCAGCTTAGATTAGTCTTCACTAAGGAGCCTGGTGTGGTTGAGAACCTCGGCACCGAAATATCTGTAGGTTGCAGTGCTCATGCTATGATTTTGTTCCTGGCTGAGTGGCACCGCGTTACATTTACTCATTGCTACGTCTTCCATCAGCTCCGCGAAATTTTTTCTGCAGTTCTTTAGGATGTCCTAGGATGGTGTTTCGAAGCAAGCGCCTTATTGGTACGTCTTCAGAAAAATGCCAATTTTCTGGCTGAAACATTTGGCAATTCAAGCAGCCTCACCTCTTGTACGCTAGTGGTTCGTGTGTGGAAGCTGATGTCCTACGTTCGGTCAGCTATTCAACTAGCGCTGCATCAGTTGTCGTCTAAACGAAGCCTGACGTCGCCGAGCAAATTAGCGCTAAATTCACAAAAGACCCTACCGTTATCCCAGATATTCAGTACACCCTACTTATGCTTGTTGATCTATTCGCGAGGGTGAACTGTTACGGATGTTTTGCGGGGTCAGACTTATCGGGCGCCCACCTACAAGCGGTTGTTATAGAAGTTTCTACAACGAAGTTGACGACGACACCCACTGTTATTTGTCGCGGTAACGTTATCCACCATTTGGAGTTAAAACAACGCCGACAGCCTTCCAGCATATAATGTACATAAGGCTGGCAGACGGTCTATGCGTAGCCGCTTGACTCGACAACCTCGATGTGGCTGAAATCCTTCAAGAGGAGGTGGAGAAACACTTGAACCAAACGCTTGGAAAGATTACCGATCGGAGTTTCTTCATCTCCAGAGGAATTGTACTTTCTCCGTTCATTCAATCAAAAGTCTGGGCCACATCGTCGAACACAATGGCCGTCATCCAGATGCCGACAGCAACCGAGCTGTTGATGATACACCACAACTGTCGGGTGTAACTACTCTATGCCAATCGGTGGATCCTGCCAGTGCTTACTTCATGATGTTGCTAGCCATCTACCGCGCTTGAGCAATGTCGAACGGACTGCTGTGAGGAAGATCTCCCGGAACTGTTCCAGGGAATGCCAGAACCCATCCGCTAACGTAAGTGCAATACTCATCTCCAAAGACTTGCCGTCACACCTTGACTCCACTGTGTGGATAATGGGCGCATCGGAAGTCTCAATCTCTAGAATATTATCCGTGAACTCACAGCTGTAACTTGGCGGCCTCCTGAACTCGGTTGTTTTTGCTGCTGGTTCTTTACCGAAGAAGCAGAAAAACTGCGGCCAGATTAGTAAAGAAAAACTCAACATTCTTCCCGCAGCAATGCCTCTATTTCATTTAACTATCATCTCACAAGCCGCCGTTTGCTTTATTCGGTTCAAAAACCGTGCTCTGGTCAACACATTTAACTGTCATCAAAGGTGGGTGTCGACATTGCTGAGTTAGGGCTGTGACCTCAGGTATATATTAACAGCGTGAATTTGACAGGCGGAAGCCCACCTCTGCCTGTACAGCCAACCGACTCTGGGTACAAACGAGGTAGCGATTGCAGGAGTGCTCTTCAAATGTTTTCGAGTGTTACTTAGGCGGTACAGGTCACCGCTGAAGTGTGTGTTGAAACGATCAACCTAGACTGAACATTACCTCTGGTAACATCAGATCATCAGAACTCTTGATAGAGAACTATGGGGAGACAGGGCGCAGTTCATTTGAAGGCAAACAGCGATAATAACTCCGGAGTTTTTCAGACTGTTCGGAAAACGTGTCATCGTCCTGCCAGACCATTAACCCGGAGTAATGCTCAGGTCTTACTTCCGACAGCCGGGACTCATCCAAACTGTGGCATTCACTTTCACCTATCTACTGACCAGGTAGGGACGGCCAACAAACTTAGCTGGTTGGATCTTTCCACGGTTGCACACCAACATTTAAAGCACTCCAAAAGTCAGCATCGTTCTTGGTTGATCCCCGCAGTTGCGTTGTCAAGGCTACGCATATTTTCTGATGCACCTTTGTAGTATTTCTTGATTGATGGCAAAGTCTATTCCCGATGACCAGAGGTCACCTCGATGACAACTGATACCACAAAGGTAACTAGTGTACATCGGAGGATGTTCTGCCGCCCTCCCACATCCAAAGGGGCTAGTTAATGACAAATTAACGTGGTTGACTTCCAACTGTTTATTAACCTTGTCAACAAAATGTCATGGACCATGTCGGGACATCGCCTTACCGCTCTCAGTCTACCGGCCATAGACAGGGTGCGCGGCAGCGTTCCGGCTTGCTCTCAGAAAAGCTAAGGGAAAAGAAACAACGATAGAAGCGTTGGAAAGACTTTCAACGCGCTATCGAATAACGCAAATCTTGCAAACATCAGCCGGGATAGGTCCAGCCTAGGGTCTCATTAGACGGGAGATACGATTGTCGATAGAGTCTGTCCGTCCGACTGTCGCCGACCAGGATTTACAGACACCGCCATGGATGGTCAAGTTCAACCAGTAGCGAATATGGACCCCTCTGTAAGTATTGCAGTAATGTTGGTGGGTGGTGATCAAGTCGACTCCGAATAACGTTGAGCGACGTCGATCTTTTAACTGTGATGGAAACGGATGCTCGGATACGCCATGTCATCCGGCTCAAATCCACGACTATCACTGAACAGTCCCATGGCAAGAAGAAAGTACCTTCGAAGGTCTTATGAAATGCGTCTCATCTCATCAACCTGCAAGAAACAGTGTCTGCCACGTCCGGTTTTCTAAGAAGTGGGCTAATCAAACAGGATAGCCAATGAAATATCTGCGGCTCAGTCCCTGACATCATCACCACGATAATTATCCTCGAATGGCAGCTATTGGAATGAAGTAAACCGCTGCTGTTAGAAATTTGGTGTCTCAGCTCTCAGCTGATTTCGCCAATTCGGACGAATTATATGCAGGTTTAAATCTCAAAAGCCAGGCCTCGTGAATTCAGTCAGTTCATCTGCCTCATTACTTAACTGACCTCCGTCAGCCCGGAAGACAGTCGTAAAAAAACAAGATAGTTCATTCCTTTTGGGATTGGTTGGCGGCATCCGAAACGGATTAGCCTGTCACAGTGCGTGAAGCCAAAGGACGCATGTGCTTTAAACCATCACCCCAAATGACTTGCGCTGCACCACTTGTTTAACTCACACACCACGCGTTCGGTGTGAGCCAGAAGGAATAAGACCAGTAGGTGTGTGAGTGAGGCCTTTGTGTCCAATCGGCCATTGTTGGTGAGCCAATCAATTGAAAAGCTCGGAAGGGAAACCCCTAGCTCTCGGAAAATAAACAGTGAGAGATGCTGCAATGACGAGATCTAAAATGAGAAGAAAGAGACGTAAAATCTAATACAAGAAGCATTTCAGTATACGTGTGAGTGCTATCGCATTCCACGGAGGATAAAGTTGAGAAACAAAATTCAAAGTTGAACTACGAAAGGATCAGACAGACGATTCGTCTACAATACACCAACAAAGTCCAAGAAAAGAGTGGGTAGAAGATCACAGACACCTGTTTCTAAAAGAGGAGCACATTAATTACCAAACGACCATGGTTTTGGTCGATGCAATCGTTAGCAAAAACAAAATGGATAAGCTGATTTGACTTCCCCGAGCCTTACGTACCCGTCGTCTTTCCGTCGACGGTGCACTACGACTACGCCGATGGCCTATTAGTCCAAGGCCGCTAGTGCATCCGCGGTCGCACACATCGCAACACCATACAGTCATGTCACCACGACCTATGGCACTGATGGCTCCCTTGCGTACCGCGCGCTTTCGTTCACGGCCGAGCGGACGCCCGTCCGAATCGTATTTCTACAGGCCGCCCGGTTCAACATTAAGTCTTCACAACATCTAAAATCAATTTTACAACGTGAAAAACTTACCTACACAGCATCATGGTATATCAGCTTTTGACCACCAGGACTTCACTTACCTGATCTCAGTTGTTCATACAGCAGCTGCTTCCGAATACGGTCATCGTCCATCCGACGGACGTGACACAACCAACGAAGCTGATTCAACGTCAGCAAGGCTTCCAGCCCATTCACGTCCGCTCGCCGCAGTACCTCGGTGTTCGTAACCAGGTCCGACCACCGAATACCCAAGACGTGTCCCAGACATTGTACATGGAAGCGGCTCAGATAACGTACACTCCGCTAATACAATGTCCAGGTTTCACTGCCGTACAGCAGTACAGACAGCACCATTGAGCCGTAGACAAAGAGCTTAGTGCTCGGTTTTAGGCTGTAATTCTTTCAAACACGTCTTTGAAGACGTCCGAAAGCAGTACTAGCCCTTGCTACACGAGCTCGTAACTCGCGGTCCACGGACAAATCGGTGGTCAGTTTGCTGCCCAGGTAGCAGAAGCCTGTGCGGCTGTCGACATCCCCATTAACACGGGTTCGGGGCGAAGGTGCACAGACGGCACCTCCGCCCGGAGACGTCTGAAAGAAAGAAAATGTCTTACCTGTGTTGATATCCAGTCCAAACTTCGATGCAGCGGTGGCGAAAGCCGTGGCCAATCGCTGTAGTTCGTCCTCGCTATGTGCAAACAGCGCGTTGTTCTCTGCGAGCCGAAGCAAGCGCACCGCTGAGGTATCTGGGCGGGTTGGGGCACCGAAACATCAAATATTCAGTAGGCGCCCATCCGTTCCGTACTTTACCTTAATAGCGTCCTCCCCAGAGTCCTGAAGAGCGACTTTTAGCGTGGCAATCAAATATAAGCTAAATAGGGATGGAACCAGGACACAACCTTGCTTCACGCCAGTGACAATATCAAAATCATCATAGGTAGATCCACACGAATGCATCTTCGACCTCATGCTCACATTCAACAATCCAATCGAATTGGCACACTTACTTGGACATCCAAACTCACCAAGCACTGTCCATGACGTCTCGCGGCTCACGAAATCTAAAGCCTTGGTGAAGTCCAAGAAAAGGGCACACAGGTGCTGGTTGCATTTCCTGCCCTTCCCCTGAAGCTTTCGAGTAGCGAACACCAGGTCGGTCGTACACCGATTCACCCGGAATTCGCATTGATTCTCAGGGACATTGGCATTCAGGACATCCGTATTCAACCGGTTCAAAGGGATTCTGGCAAGCACCTTGCCTGCGCAGCTCATCGGACTGATGCCTCGACAGCTGTCGGGGTATTGCTTGTTACCCTTACCTTTAAACAAAGGTACTATTACAGCACCCTTGAAATCTTGTGGCATCACCTCCTGCTCCCAGATGGAGTGAACCAGCTGGAGCAGTACACGTCCCCTCGCCGGCCAGTCATTCTTCAGGATCTCGCCTGGCAACCCATCTTCACCTGCAGGCTTCTCGTTGCGAAGCTGACCAACCGCTCCCTGCAACTAGTAAATCCGGGACGACAGCAGGTGAAGACTTGACGGCCTGTTGCGGCAGGCTGTTCACGGTCACCCAATCAATGGTAGCAGGACGATTTAGTAGGCTACCAAAGTGTTTGCGCCAGACTTTCATGATGTCCTCTGGATGGGCGCACGAACAACCGGTGTCCACGAAAACCATTGCTTTGGTAGGCTGGATAGATGGACCGAATATCGTTTTGAACAAAGCGTATAACTCCTTGCGTTGTCGACGATCTGCGAAACACTGCTTCCGCTCGCCCTGCATCATCCACCAGTTGTCCTTGATTCCGCGAACACACTCGGCTAGTTGACGGCGGATACTTCGGAACGTCGATTTCTGTGTTTCAGTGCCAGGGTCCACTGTGGGGGCAGAATACGTGATGTCCTTCTCTCATGCCAGTTCGGCGATAACCGCATTGTTTTCGTCGAACCAGCTTGGACGTTTCTGGCGTTTGAAACCAATCGTCTCGGTGGCTGCCGTCGTGATCCGTTTCTTCATGAACTGCTACATACCCCCAGGGGTAGTGGATACAGGAACATCGTGCAAACGAGCGGCAACTACACATTGAAAAGCAATCCTCATCTCCCAGCTTTACGGTCCTTTGGCGTCCAACTTCTGCCGTTACCGGAAAATTACAGCAAGTAACAAGAACATAGTAAACAAATTTTCTAACATTTCTTTGAGTACGTAAGGATCTAATAACGCTAAGTAAAATTAGCAAGATCAACCAACAGCCCCAAGTAGGAGGTCGCTCTACGTCTTGGTTGCCCTGGAGGAGGAGAGCGGTTATCTTAGGATATTCCTGGGTCGCAGTTGCCAAACTTCTTGTTGTGATCTCTCCGACTGTTGTCAGGCGCTGAGATGAAAAAATTGCAGTGGGATAAAGAAACAACATGTGAATCAATTTAACACTGAGTCTTCGAAACTTAGGGTTGAGATCGCTAACTTCTAGTGGAAACTTGTAGTCTCAGGCTATTTTTGTGGCGGCTCATTGGGCGCGTTGAGAGGCTAGACTACCTTCAATTTGGGTAGGAAGGTTAGTTAATCTGCATCAGCGGTAACAGTGGACCAATCACGGGTCTTTGAAGAACTCCAGCAGAGTGTGGGGATGGATTGGAATGATCTGGTTCCGTTTTTACTGCAAAAGTTCCGTTACAAAAGAAAACGGTGATTCAAACCAGAATTCGTCGTCGCATGCCGTAAGCTTTTGGACTATATACAAGACGGCCATGTGGGACACAGTGTTTCTTAGCTGTTTGTTTTTCATACCTTCCACCTCTTCCAAGCTCACATCTGGTCTTCAAAACCTGTAAACTGACAACATGAGTTCCTGAGGGTTGTAGGCCATGTGTTTTCTTTCCACTTCATGCCGTCCGCGAGTTTGGTTTAAGAAAGTTAAAACCAGCAGAATCAGCTACCTATTTCAGTGTATTTAAGGATTTATCTATCTTCAGGATTATCTCCGCTATTAATGCAGAACCCTTCGGATCTAGTACACAGAAAATATCTTCAACCAGTTTGGCGGAAATCTAACTCAAGACACCTTCACGAACTACCGTAGGTCAGTTCCCTTTATTTTCACCAGGTTTTGTTTTGTGTTAGTATCTAAGCTTTGGACAGTATTCAGATCCACTATAAAGTCTCTGATTCTCGCAAATTCCGAGGTAGCACCTGGTAAGTGGTAACCGTCTTTCGCCTCTGTAAAGCTACTCATGACAGAAGAAGCGAAGTTATTTCAGAAAGAATGTCTGAGGAAGATACGTTTTGAAAAACGCTCCATTATCTTGCATGGGTTGCCAGTGGGGCCAACTGGCCTAAGGACTATGAGAGGATATTGATCGCCTGCCTTAAATGGTGGTGTGACAATGGTTCATTTGTATGCTAGTCAGAAGTGTCTGTCTGAAAAGGCCGTGGAAGGATTTCATCAATCCGAGAGTCGTTTCCTTGAAGATAGCATCCAGAATAAAAGTCTTTTCGTTACAGCGATTATCCAGGAAAGACAAATCGTTGTCACTAATATCCCCGGAAGAACAGATTAATGTAAGAGCTGGGATGTAGGGGGTTTTGTCGTGGGCCAGCCGTCCAGCTTCCGGTAGCTTGTTAAAAAGACCAGATTGTTTGCATACATGCACCTGAGGGCTACTTCCTAATTTCACTAGGTACAAAAAGACGGACCACCGGTAAGAAATCTAGAAGTGTCTTGGTAACAAGTTGAAATGTGGGGGTGGCGACTGAGGTTTACACGCCTTTGTAAGTGGCGGGCGATTCGTTACAGACTAAAAGTAGGTGAGCCTATGGGTGGGACAAACTGTCAGCTACTTTTGGTTTAAACTCGACGGCTTTCGAAGCGCCAATGAAGAGTGGTTGGATATTTCGCATCTGCGAAAATCTGGCTGACATCGGTAAGAGTCTTTCTCAAAAAAGCCCTGAGTGCTTGAAGAGAGTATCGTTGAAGCAATCAATGTATGGGTCCCCGGGGTCCCCAAGGTAATTCCATTTGTCTCGCAGAGCTATTGAATTTGGCAATAAGATATCCACTAGTGGACACTGAGAAAAGGGAACTAAAGATTAGGAAGAAAAGTGGGCGACTGTACTTCCGTTGTAAGCCACTTCTTTAGATCAGGGCAGTTCTGCTGGCGGTTAAGCATTCGAAGGAACGTAGATAGCCGCTTTTGTTGCAGACAGTTGTGCGTGTGCATGTAACACGGCAGACGACGATACCTACTCAATGGTGAGGGGACCAAGAACTCTGTTCCAACTTCGGGCCTCCTGTCAGCCCTGATGCGTGACCTTGTACGGTCAACCTCAACAGTAGACAACCACATTGCCTTTCCAGCGAACGCCGTTTCAGTAAAGATAGGCGATGCAGGGTCACTCGGTGAGCGCGGCTTCGACTTTCTTTCAGAACAATTTTTTACATCCACGCCAGTGCTTTCTTTAACATAGCGCTGTAGAATTCTTTGAAACCCTCCGATGACTTTCGGCACATTTGAACGCGACCTGCTTTCGCCCACTCTCAGTGGCCAGCAACGGAAAGGATACAAACAAAATGGTCTTCGGCTTCTTCCTAAGGTGGAATCAGTTAGGACCAAACCGCATTCGAGCAACGCGTAGAGGAATAACGACCACCGAACTAGGAGCAAGATTTTGATTGAAGGTCCTATGGTGCTATTTTGCAAGCAACAAAATACATAAAGTAATCCGCCGCATATTTCTACTGTAACAATCAGTATCAACAGGAAAAATGTTTGTTCAGTCAGGAATCCACTGTATAAAAGTGAATAAGCTTTACAGGATAAATGAAGAAAGTCACCTCTCAAGTCACATTATTAATTCAAACAGAACAGCAGAAGTTAACCTCCGGTGAATCACGCCAAATAAAAGCAAATAAGTTGAGGAGTGACCTCCAAATGAGCAAGACAATGTTTGAAGGGTAAATGTGGTTATGTCGTAAATCCGAAAGGAAGTTGAAAACGTCAAGCCAAACGGGAAATCAGTGTATCAGAAACATCTTGAACATTTTTTCAACACATCTGGCATTCGCGCAATACGCAACCCAAACATTAACATCAGTACCGGATGGCGATCTCCGAAATCTGAGGGTGGGCTCGTGTTCACGTGCTCAACCCTGATAACTCCCCATAGAAGTGAGGGATTAACTTGCGATGGCGTCGTTGACCGTCGCCCTCGAATAGCCCATCCTCTCGGAGGCAGCTGACGTGGTGGACCGTGCGCGTTTGTGGTTGTTGATGCCGGTTCCCGCTGAAGAAGACCAAATGTGTCCATTACAACTTCCGGAAGTACTTCTTTCTTGTACGGTGATTGTTTGATGAGACTTTTGGGTTGAAAGTGGCGGGCATAGCGTTTCGAGACTTATGTTCCAAAATGGAGTCCAAAAGTGACATTTGCCAAACTATTGCAGGTTTCAGCAAAGACCATCTGACAAGAGCGCCCCAATAATCCCAGGCCATGGCAGCTTGTTGAACATTAGGGCGTCAGTCTTCGGCGTCGTGTGGCGGTTTCAGTCTACTATCCATATCTGCGTCTTTGGTCTAGAGATGGTAAGGCGCTGATCGGAGGTGGTCGCTAATGTTCCCGTGACAGACGTTAGACGGTGCTGACGAAATATACTGTCCCACTATCACTGACCAATACATCCGGACATCCGAAAGTGCCGAACATTTTCCGAAGTTTTAGGGTAGTCGAGTCCGTGGTAGTGAGTTGCATCAAGACAAGTTCAAACCACTTAGAGTAAGTGTCAACGGCAATCAGAGAATTCTGACATCGCAGAGGTACAGTAAAATACAAGTACATCCTCGACCACGAAACTGTAGGGATAGGCAAAGTTGCAGCGAAGCCTTCAGGGGTGTTCTGGATACAATAGTCCTGCCAGGACAACTCCTAGCTAGTGGCTACACTTGTTCATCTACGCCGGGCCAGTAGACGTAGCCGCGAGCCAGCGTCTTCATTCGGTCGAGGTCCAAGCAACCGACGTGAAAGTGGAGGACCATGTTCGGCTGAGGTTCCGGAGACAAAGACACGCTCTTCGAACAGTGTACAGCCGTTAAGAGTTGATATTGCGGAGCGTATCCGAAAGAATTGCGCTAAATCTGCCGTTACTCCCCTACCCGGCTGGCAACTCTGACTTCAAGATATCAAAGACTGCAACGCCCGGTTTCGTAGAGTTGCCTCAACAACCGCTTAGGCTGCAGTCGGAAGTGCCGGATTACCCCTCGAGAACACTTGACTGACCCCCGCTTCAAAGGGCATTCAGCAAGCGTACCTTAGCTGGGGTGTGGTGTCGGCGGGCCACTCAGGCGGGAGAGGTCATTTGTATGTGCAATGCTTGTGGCTGACGTCTGCCTAATGTAGACGTCCTAGTTGATCAGTGTTGTCACCCATCGTTTAAGGTGGATGGAGGTGTAGATCGAAACACTCTTCTCTGATCCAAGGACATAGAACGACGGTTTGTGATCGACCAACATAATGTGCCGGCGGAAAAGCATCTTATAACAAAGCTCTGCTTCGAACAAGCGCTCCTCTCTCCACTTGTCCACAATACCTAATTGCCGACAGTGCAGAGCGAACAGTCCCAACGACTGTCTTCTGGGTTCCAGCATAGTAAATGTGTCCGAGGTTCGCTTTCACCTCATACCTTAAGGCTTCCGACGGGCTACAATATGGAGCGTAGGATCAGAGTGCATTATCAAGTTATCAGAGTTGAGTATTGTCCCCACTTCGTCGGATGAATTCTGGGATTCAGTGGGCCATTTCCCGCCGATATTCCTCGTCAACAACTTATTCTAAAGTGCTCAAGCGTGGTGCGTGGCGGGTGAATGAACGTAGGGTAGCTAAGTCTGACGGTGGCGTCGCATCAAAAACAGTTATCATGCTCGGCGAATAAACCCAAAGTGCATGAAGAAATTCCATCCATTCTGCCGTACACAGAAACCGTAGCCGGTGATGAGTTCAGCAACAAGGTCCATGCGTTCCGTCAACTCTGCTTCACCATCTCCGGTCACAAAGACATAGTCCACATAGGCCGCTGCCACAAAACATCGATCAACATCGTGTATATGATTTGCTGGGGATTGACGGCACGAATTTCAAGTTAAGTAAAAGAGAGTGCTTCTGGGAAGGGATTGAATGTGTGTTGATGATGAACAATTCCCTGAAACATTCTGTAACTTTCACCTGTAAGTGACGTCCCTTGGGTCCGACTTCGCGGAACGCTTGCAACCATTCATCTTCGCGAATGGATCATCGGGCGGAGATGGAGGATACCGATGCCTATTCAGAGCAGCGCTGAGGCCTATAGATGTTTCGGGGCAAATTTCCACAACTCCATTGGACTTATTCACAACAATCGGTACGGCCCAAGCGGGATATTCGACTAAATCTATGACAACTCCCTGTGAGCGATCAAGTTCCTTGACTACAAGAGGAATGCTTGCGTACGGCGCTAAACCCATCGGCCTTGTGATTGGAAGAGGGTGCGGAACCCTAGGCTCTTTTGGAGGACTGTAAAGTGCCTTCGGTAAAGTACCAAGAGAGTTGATGGCGTGACGCGATAACAAAATGTGATCATCACTTGGTCCACCGTTGCCAGAGCGGCCGATGTGTGTCTCCAACAGGTTCACCGCGTTATTCCAGTCGAGCCTCGACGAGTCCGGCTCCGGCTGCTGTGTGAGGTAACAACACTGAAGTGGGCATTGCCGAATGAGACTTCGCGCGGTAAATTGCCGGAGAACTTTATGGTTCCTCCCGGAGCACTGCGGATGATGTGTGTAGTGGAGCTCAAGACAAATCGACCCATCGCATCTGAACTCCTCACTGAAACCATGCATGCTAGTTGCAGAACGTGATTTCCCCAACTTTCGCCGTTTGGAAAAATATTTTCAAGCAAACCCCGGCCTTGGTAGGGTGGTATCTGTTTCAGAAATCGAAATTGACGACTTCTGTGTCATGGGTCAACATATGTTTGTTTAAATCGACCATTAATTGAAAACGGCGTTATC
>LUCH01005879.1:27780-38836 GCA_013368495.1 Paragonimus heterotremus | reverse complement strand
AACTGAGATAACGCCGATAACGGTATATTTTCGCGATAATGGAGGGAAAATTTTTCATCACCAAGCCAATGTGTTTGGGACTTATTCGATGTATTCCAATATTTCTATCAATAACACTTATTTACAATTGATGTATTGTGGGTACTCTGCCTGAAATTTCGATTTTAAAATTCCAAAAAATATTTAAAATTCAAGGATTCGCGCCAAAATGACCGTTTTGCCTTTTGAACGACCTTCAAGGCGAATCCCGTGAAACGGATATTTGCCCATACTAAAAATAGCTGTTTGTCACCCTTTTATGGCGGAATATTACAACAAGTACTCGCCAATATTACATACTTTACCGATATCACGTTGTTTTCTCTAACAAATATAACATTTGCATTAATCTTTATATTGCATGCGACTACCTCGCACTTTCCCATTAAACACATGGAATTGCGTACCTTTTCTTAATCCCATGAGCATGCGTTGTGCAAGGAATATTTTCGCGATGTATGAGCGCCAGAGACCCCACATTGGCCCGGCGATTAGCAAGAGTTTCAACCGTTTGACGTTTTCTGGCAGTCGACGGGGTTCCGCGCTAAAATTTGCCTAATGTTCCGCCAGATTTTCGAACTTCCCGTCCTTCCTCGCCCAACCTGAATTAGTTCAGCATTTTTCCGACTAAAGTTATGTCAAATAACGGCGATGTCTTTCGAAGGTGTATTTGCACGAATCTTCCGGTGAGACTTTGAAATATTTAAAGCGTCGTCCACACCTAACGTTGTAAGAGGTGGATCAATGTAACTTCTCATCTTCCGAACTGAATCTGTGGAACAAGCGAATTATCTTCTTTCCTGGTGTGCACATCAAACTTTGTGAACTGTGAGTATTTTTCCTCTTGTCGACAGATTTCATGTATGTCTTGTTATATATCCACCTGTTACATTTTTACCGCATGTAATTACCTATCACGATCGCGCACATCCGAGCGTGTATCTCACAAACCAGTTGAGAAATAAGTACTATTATTACTATTATTATTACTTGTTATTCGCAATCGCGTCGAAGTTGAGAGTACGACTCCACCGCCACTGGGCCATGGTCTTCCTCTCAGCCACGTAGCTTCCTTCTTTCAGTCAACGAGCGAAGCTATTGTTGACGCATAGTAATGAGCTAACCGTTACGACCGAACCGCCTTCGAGCAACGCGTAGAGGAATAACGACCATCGAGGTGATAACAAACTTTTGATCGAAGGTCCTACGATGCTGTGGCAAGCAATAAAATGTGTAAAAACGCTTGGTCGAATACCTCAGCTGCAACGGTCAGTACCAGCAGTAAAAAGATGCCGGACATCACAAATCGACTGCTTACAGTTGGGGAAATATTAAAAATGAACATGGAAGGTGTAGAGCTTTCATTATTTAGCACTTCATTTTGCTAACAATGCGTAACTGCTGCACCAGATCATATTGTACATTTTTGTTTGACTTGGGTAAAAAACAACACAACACGTTTTCGAATACACTTTGCTACACGCGCTTACTGGTTCTCTCTACGACGCCAGTGGTTGCCATCCAGTTTAAAATATAATATTTGTTGGATTGACTTTAAGCTGTCTTACTACGCATCCTCAGCTACGCTTGGAACAATCCGGATACTTTCCACTGTCATTGGACGCCCCAAGAACATGGTCACTCTTTGGTGAGTCCAGTCCTTGGCTTCACTCGTTATTTTTGTATCGAGAGTTATTGTAGTTCACACATCTGTTCCATTACAAAGGTTGCCTTACCAGCCCGGTTAATAATGCAAACAGAACTGCAAGGTTTCACCTCTGGTGAGCCACGCCAATTGAGAGCGAACGGGGTTCACAGTGACCTCCAAAAGCGTGATGCAATATGTACGGTTTAGTTAGTGCGGCGAAGTTGTGAAACTAAGTCGGAGTTGTAGACGAAGAGACCGAATAAAAAATTCGGGCACCAGAAGCGTCTGGGAAGTATATTCTAACATCCTTAGTTTAGTGAATCACATACAGTCGCCACAAAACAAGTGTTACGTAAATACAACTACCCTCGTTATACATTCTCAAAGAACACAGCGCTTATAGGCTCTTGTTTTTCGACCAGACACTGTCAAGAAACCGTAGCAGCAGCCGTATCAAGGACCTTTTCGCGTCATCAAACAGTCTGGGAGAACCAATGCGATCGGCAGCTCAGATCAATAACTCACGCTTCCCATCGACCGCCTTAGACCAGCCTTAGCCGACGCACCTTTCAGTGTGACAACACATGCATCACCTGGGCAGTCTCCAGTAACTTCAAGCTTCTAGCTAGTCTTGGCTCTTCATCCCGCATCTAGCCCTGACAAGATCCCTCCTCAGCCTGCGATCCGTATTTACAGGCACGTCCATTTTCCTGCGCGCTATCTTAAGTGACTCGCTTTTATGTATTCCACATTTATTGTACAGTCGCTAATCCATTGTGTGCACTTCATTTGTTCATGGACCAGCAATTAACATTTTATCTCAGGTACACCTTCCTGGCTTATGTTGCACAAACATCTGCGTACAAATGTAAGTGTCACCAGTCGCTACAGGACGCGCTTGACGTGGGACACTACCCTTCACTCTAGCATTCACATAGTTCACTCGTCCATATTTCCAGGTATAACGCAACGCATAACGACGGCTGCCGAGCTCAACGAATACAGCCATGAACGCCGTGGCTCTATGTAACTGCGCAGTGAGGAAGTCACATCTCCCGCCATGTCCTCACGATACTTTTTCAGGTTGGGCGAATCGCGCGCGGCTGGTCAACAAGACAGCGGGTGTTGCCCAGGATTACAATTTATAGGTAGAAGGCCTCCTACACTAGACATCCTTTTAGGATGAAGCAACGTACTGAGAATGCCGTCGACATCCGCGAACTCCTAAACTCCCTGTGGCGTGAGAGTTGCCTTACCGCTACCACCGTGCCTTTTCACACAACTTTTTGGGTGTAAATCTATTAAAAAACCAACATCTAACTTAGTGTTATCGTGTGTATCTCAATGTAACTCATCCCTGTTTAATGAATCTGGGTTATTTTCAACATCTCAGGCTACATTCCATAGCATAAATATGTTGTAGCCGCTGCTGTCGGGAAGGCCGTCTAATCAGCCCGACGCCTGTCTGCATTCCAAAGATCGCCCGGGGTTTCCGCTGGTATTTATTCGTTTTATCTGGCGTTTGTCATGTTGTTATGGTGGCGACAATCTCACGTCCCTCTCCCTAGTGTCCTTACTTGTTGCATTGAAGTCTGCTTGTGTATGGTGTGTAAATCAACGAATATATAATTTGTTTACAGACTCATCGTTTTCTGAATACGACTTCTGAATTGCGCAAGTGTGATGCTGGGAAAACCTGGGTGTACGAAACAAAGAACAAAAAACTAGCTTCACGATATGGGTTATAGTTTCATCTGTATCGCCATAACCAAGCAAAGTGAGCGTTATTGAATCGTTCGCTAACGATTCAAGGTTCACAACGAGTTACGCGTAATCGGTTAATCCAGAAATGTCTTTCTCAATATCCAACGGCAGAGAAGATAATCTATCTTCGAAACGGTTAATGAGAAGACGTTAGTGAAAACTGGATTTAATACGGTACTAAATGAATCAATGTACGTGAAAATTTAATATCACACCTCGAATGTGAAATATCGTCACAAATTAAATGAAGAATGTGCCCGTGCAACGCATTTGACAACTAGGCACTGCTCAGTAATGGGGGACGATAAAACGGAATTCAGGTCAGGCAAACAAGCATTGGCTGGGTCGAAGCATAACGACTGGTTGCGCATCGAGAAACGGTAAGAATTATAAGCTACTCAAAGGAGAACATGGAAGAAAAATGTCTTATTTTGGCATTTATAAATGTACAGGGGTCGGACTGAATAAGAGTAGAAGAAACGGTTAGAGTAGTTGGTGTAAGAATAAGATGATTGGTACTGTTTATTCTTAGAAAAATGAAGAAAGATAGGGCCACCCTTCAACAGTGATGAAACAAGGCACAGCAACCTCAAAATAATGCAACAAACCTTAACAAAATCAACAAGCGTTCCTTAAAAAAGATATGGTTCACCTGGAAACCTCCCGGAATAGCATTTCTACCGCACAACTCCAGATGTATGTCAAAATAATGCTTTTACTGGAAATACTGCGGAAAGTTTTCGTAGTGACGAAAGTGCGACCACAAACAAATTTCGACTACAACCACTTCACCAGTATGACAGGAAGATAGTTCATAATGGACTCTATGTAATTTACACGGAACATGTAGCCTAATATTATACGATAATTTTAAAAGCATAACTTCGCGCCTAGACTATATTTTCCAACTCGTTTCGTTCTTAAAACAACGTGCCAATGAGTTTACTAGCAGTAGTCAAAAGCAAGCTAAGGAGAAGAAATTTTGAGATGAATATATCGGATTACACCAGAATGTCTTCCCATGATAACCCCAATACTTTTGAAAAGAAGTGACGTGTCATTAATTATACTGATCAAACATCAAACTACCTATTGTAACAAGAAAGCCAGATGTTCTGGTTTCGATTACCCGTTACACTCGCGAACCCATTCTGCGCAACGTGGAGACATCTGGAGACAACGGTCTTCCGAAATGAGGATTCCAACGACAATGCTGTAAAAGGTAGCACAGAAACAAGCATTTACCAAGTGCCCAATAAGACATGCACGCGACGTACAGTCGAAAATCCAAGTGACATCAACAACACGGCGGCATTTTCCGTTACATTATCAAACATTTTCCAAGCCCAGCTATCAAATTACAGCCAACTTGCGCAACACCTTCAGTTAACTTGCCATTAATGTTAGCTGAGTACATAGGAACCGTTGAGGGGAAGCTAGGGGATATAACCGATAAATTATCTTTACGAGGTACGACAAATAGCAGATTCTTAAACCAATGCTGAACAGAACATTTGCGGAACATTTTGCTCTATAATACAGAGTGTGGCAGATATTACGGCAAGTATACTGGGAGGGTGAATAGACGCCTAATAAAATACACAAGTCAAGTGACTGAAGGACGCATCGTTGTTAATTCGCCAATGGGATTTCATCCCTCAACTCTGTAACGTCCACTAGAGTTTTCCTCCTTTTCTTCTGGTTATTTGATACAAACAGACCGTCGGATTTCCGAAAAGTGTAGTATGCTATGTTTCACCCACATGTGAATCTGAACAGAATGCAATACCGGCCTACGTACTTGTAATAAATCAACATTTCCCGGGTTTACGAAATAAATACCAGACGCGATTAAAAAAATACGGATAAATGGGTGATCCAAAGTATGGCATGTGAAATGTACAGCGTGCCTGGTGAGACACTCAAAGACGACGATCTGCCAGGGCAGCCATGTTGGTCGTAGAATATAAACGTCAGGCGCGCGAGCAAGGTGGATGTGTGTTCGGTGCCACTGGCGCGTGAGCCAACGAGCAGGCAAACAAACAAACGCAATAGCACGTGACAAACGGACGACAGGCTAAAAGTCACTACTATATTAGGTACAATATGAACTTGTGCGTCAAAGAGAATATTACACACTGTACAGCAAGCAGACCACAGTTACCTCCGGGAAACTACATTTAGCCTCTCGTTCATTGAAGGTGTACTTCCTATGAAATGAAATCTTTGCTTCTTCAATCTGTACCGAACGGGCGGAAATGCGCTCGAACCCCATTCGCAAAACCATCGTAACGTCTCCTCTGTAGAGTACTCGAACCTTGATTTCAACAGGCGCCAAACTAACAGAACGCGCGGATGGGGTACGAAACGAACCGCATATTTCCATCTGTCCGACAACGCGATAAGTAGTTCATTGTAGACTACTGTTTATCCGACAATAGCAATGAAAAATAAATCATGTGCGCGAACACTCAGTCACAAGACATAAGAAAATAGCGCCGAGTAATTGGATTCCTACAGCAGACACAGGATCGTACTTTCAGAAGCGACAAGTGCTTGGTGGGAATTAGACTGTTGAACAAATCAGAGGATCGTTGAACTCTGCAGGTTGTTGTTGCAAAGTTGGGTATTCGGAGCCAAGAATTGCGGAAATCCCGGAATTTCAAGACACGCTGTAAGTCTCGTGACCTGACCTGACCTGATCTGACCTTGATGCTCTGAATATGTGGGCGTCTCACAAACACGTGACCGACGTTTCATTGAGAAGTATCAATGAGGAGTAAGCAGCGTGATTATTGACAGAGTTACCGCGGTAACCAAATGTTAAATGCCGTTAAGGTTACTCAGTCAATAGGCGAGACGACTGACGTAATCAATGACAAGAAAAGAGGACAGAGCAAGTACTACCTAAAGATCGCGTTATATACCGTACGCGCGTGTGTAGCCGTCGTCTCATCCCCTCACACGGCCCATCAGGTGACAAGCCGTTTAGCCCAAGTGATACTCACTGTCCCAACCTGCACGTGCACGCCCATATATACATCGGCCCGAAAACCCTTTTCCACATCCGAACGCACGTACGCGGTCACCATCTGCACCCTCAGCCAACTGGAATGCTTTAGCTGGATGTCGGTCAGTGCGGTCGATGAACAGGCACGTATGATGGGGCTGGACCCGGATCAGAACAGAGAACTTGTCAACTGAATAGGACAGGATATGGTCCAGTAGGGCGTCACTGCATTAAGCTTGTACACCGATCTCAACAATAAATATCCAAATAATTTGATTTAGCTTTCTCACTGACTAGCACTTGTATATCGTCATTTGTCAGTGGGCACCCAAAATGTCACGTTTAAGAGTCCCACTACATGTGACTGCCGGTTTACTTGGAGGACGGCCACGGCGGTCCAGGTGCGGCCTGGTCGTCGAGGTGCTGACAGTGGTCAGTGACTTCCGTTAAAACTCCGCGCTCCCCGTCTATGGTGTGCTTCTGGACATGCGCAGTATCAAGTAGCTCTTCCAGCAGCATTTCTCGATTTTCCTAATGGGCCGTTTGTACCCCTAAACGGTCTGATCCGATTGGCGCGCCGTATCCAGGTTTGTGGGCCGAATTCAACTCAATAAATTAGAGTGCATCGACGGTTTCAGAATCTCTCGAATGTCCATGCAACCTCTATTCCACGTCAGTCCATTGGTAATACTGTTTGGCCAACTTCAAACGAACGGGACCGATCTCCATATCTTTCAATAAACTGCCGTCCCATTAAAAAATTCATGTTAGACCCCAATGTACTGGAAGGATGTAGTAGATCACTTGTCGTTAGGAGCCTGTGACCAACCAGAGCTTCCGTTGGAGATCCCCCTTCTTGGACATGTTGATTTGGAACCGTTCGTCAACTATGGAGGAGCGTTTCAAGGATGTCGTCCGTATGTGCTAGCGGATCAACGCCATGAGTAGCGAACAAAAAGCCAGCGTAGCCAAGCATAAAAATAAAAAATGAAAAGGTATTCGGTATACGCTATGTCAAACACCTCATGTGAAAATTAGGTTACGTCTTCTCAACACTTTGACTACACTAAAAATATTAACCAGTTTGGTTTGGCAAAACACCAATTGGTGGCGAGTTTCAATTGCTCGGTGCACCTCTGGGGTTTGGATTTTTCTCCCTCGTATGAACTGAAGGTGGGTCCTATTGTGTTTTTTTTGTGATACCAGTACATGTTTATGCCTTTTGCATACATTTTCAATTTTATGTCCGTCAACCGAATTATCAGGATTTTGATCACGATCACATGATGGCAGTTCACAATGTACTTATCCGCACTGATCACTTGAGAACGCCTCCACGACTTGCAGATTAAAATGATCATGTATCGACCATAAAAATCAATCTAAAGTCGTTCACTTCAGGTCGGTTGCGCACATAATTGCCCAAAGAGATACTTTGGTCCAACGGTACTGAAATTTTTCGAAGTCACAAGGTGATTTTCTAACTGTCGTTCATAACTTGGTTTTTAAGGTGTCTTACAGAGGTTAAGACGTACCAACCGCTTGTTTACAGTTAAATCAGTTCAGTAGTACATGACTCATGGATTGAGACACTCAGCGTTCCATGTATTCTACTGTAGCCCGTGTGATGTTGGTCATGGTTATGGTATGTAGGCGTAGTAAAACACATGGAACACATAAGGTCAACTATACGACTACGGGGGTAAAATGATTGTGTATGGAGTACAATAATACGATACTTCTTTTACATTGCTCGAACTATGCGCTGCATTCTGGTATGGTTCAGTCCAGGGGGTTCTTCTTCCAATAATCTTGCCCATATTTTGCAGTGTTATGAAGTCTCTTAGGTTTCGTTGGAAAGATGTCGGTAAGCAACGCAGTAAGTCATTTACAGCCGTCCCCAAGTGAACGCGATAAACAAGTATATCCCATCATGGACCATGCCATTTAAGCCTATGCCCGTCGGTGTGGTCTGCTTATGCGGCGATTACCACGGTTCTTTAGAAACGCACCCTTACCATCTTGTGGTTAATTAGTTTTACGTATTTCAGAGATTTTAGGTAAGTTGATTTGATTAAGATGGTGTTCTTGTGTGAACTAGTGGCAGAAGCCTTTACCTGCGTCCGCCATCGATGGTGAAACGTTAGAGACGGTCTTTAAGTGCACGGTGCACTAAGTCGTTTTCCCCAGGTACGAATTAACCAGACGCGAAATACAAGAGACCGTTGAGAGAAGAGACCGAATATTTATTGCACGAAATATACAAATGGTATCTTATTGCACTAGAAATGGCACCGACACGTAAGTTAGCTAGGGAGGCTAGAGACAGACCGTCGATGAGCGATTAAACCGGAAGTGTGTGACACACGTGTGCGTTCGGGTTCACGCCGCAGTCACATGGCATGCAGACAAACAATTGGACAACATGCATCATGCGAACCTTCTTAATAGCTTAGGTACAATATGTAACTATGAGTTCTGGAACTATTTTACACATCATACCGCAGGCAGGCCGGTGAAATCTCCAGGTCGCTACAGTCTTATCTTTCTTTATACGGTGTCAACCAATGCAGTTGTTGGAACGGCCCCACAGACTACTACCCAGTCAATTCTCACTATCGATAACCGAACGATAGTTAAAACCATTTCACCGCGTTGACCCACCATGTATTGATATTGACCCTGGAAAATAGAGTTCAGGGAAAGCACGTCAAGTTGGTGGGGCACGGAACGTGTTGTATTTTTAGCCCCGAGACGAATACTACAAAATAGATAACGACTAAAATAAAATTAGGTAAAAAGCCAGTTATCAAAAATGTGCAACCGAATACGACTTCCAGAAATATTACTTATTACAGTCGCCACACAATTTCTGCACGCTCCGCCGTTACCAGCTTTACAGTAACACGAATCAGGGCTCACAACTTAGAAGGTAGGTTATTCCGTAATCAAGTCTTGTTTCATACCTGACTTACTGTACAGCCAGGTGAACGGCAACCGAATTGTTCGATGTTTTGATTAGAGGAGCTGTAATGGCGCCGTACATCAATCAACCAGGAAGCCGAATGCGAATGGATAATTCCACTGGGCTCAAAATTGAAACAAATGCTGAAGTGGTTGAATACCATTCGCAGTAATGGCGGGTGAAATTTTGCAGAGCTTGTTGGAAGTAACGAGGATCATCACACCGTGGAATGGTGTCATGGTGCCCGAATTAGTTCATTAACTTCAGTTGAAGAGTCATTCCAGCTGTTGACAGTTCGTTAGAAAAAGATAATCCGAGGTGAAGTCTTATGATCTGGTTCTCCTGGGTAGTTCACCGGTGCTTATCTCCGCTACCTTGCGCGTTAGGCATTTCGAACTGTTAGCTTCCAATGTAGTCAGCAAGTAAGTTCCTTCCAACATGTTCATCTGGGCTGTCCTCTCTCATACAACAATAACAGGTTTACGAACATCAACGTTGGTATTTTCCGCCTCATGTAACTGCTCACACTCTGGATAAGGTGTTCGCAGCGAAATTCTCTCTCACCTCATATCTTACCATACCAACACAATTACCCTCATTCCTCGTTTGTCAAGTGCTTCTATACTTGATGGTCATTCAGTATTTTTTCAAACACTATAAGCGTATCTGCTGCTCGTGACGGGAACCATTGTCGTCTTGATGGTGTGCCATGTGCCCAGGTACTGTCGTTGTCTAATCGACAAAAATCCTTACCACCTCGGCTACTGTATAGGCGTGCTACTACCAGTGTCGATAGACGTGTCTACTACACACACTCGATAACCCAGCTGTTGCCGTCTCCTGATTGGCTGGAATGCAGCTTCATTATACTCGCAATACGAGTGCCGTTTACTTCTGTTCTTCCCCGTATTAGATATCGTCTTTAACCAAAGGTGTTCGTTGTCCTTCGGTCCCATCCAGGTAGCCAGAACCGCCCTACTGAAACAAGCCTCCCAGTGGCTTCCTTCACACTCTGAACCCAAGTCATGCGCTGACCACCGAGCTGCCACTTCCTGCCTAACCCACCACTTATAGACAGGGCGCGATGTGGTGAACATTGAGTTGGCATTCGTACGATGTGACCAAGCCAGCGAAACCTATGAGGCGGGACCAGTATGCTCAATGGTTAACAGAGGTTACCCGCTCTGGAAACACGTCCATGAACTTCGTCACTGTTCATACGCTGTTCCTGCTACACGTTTCTAATGTTTCGGAAACACCGATGGTCGAAAGCGGATACTCTGTAAGCATCCTGTGCGCAAATGAACCAGGCTTCGAAGCCGTACAATAGAGTGCCTTTACGGTAGCATTCTACACTCAACCTTTCATCACCATCACTATAGACAGCAATGCATCAGTGTTTCTCACTGATGCTTAACTGCCACACCATGGAAAAAGCCAACCCTGTGAAATGATAGAGGAGAAAAGAAGGATTTACAGTGATCAACCCCTTCGTGAACGATTTCATTTGTCTACGCCAGGTCATCATCTGTCCACCTTGCGCCAGTCGACCGCAGCGTCCGTAAACAGTTCTCAACCGTGGACACAGCTGGATCATATAGCAGTTAGTTACAGGTGGCGCCACTCTGTT
>LUCH01005879.1:12474-25087 GCA_013368495.1 Paragonimus heterotremus | reverse complement strand
CGCATTTTGAGGCTGCGAAGCGCATTCCGAAGTATTCGACAGAGTGCGAAATAGTATCTAGCACTATTTATGTTGCGAGAAAGTTGTCAAACAGCAACAACTTCTCGTTAGCATAATCAAGATCAGTCAGTCCTCTATCAGGTAAGAGGCTCACGCCGGCATCTTATAAATGCTGCACAAATTCCCCTAATATCCCATCTATGACGACCAAACAAAAATGATAAAAGTGGGCAACCTTGATGTACGCTGCTCCTGGTGCTGAACTGTCAGACACCATAAACACTAACAGTATGTTGACATATTTGGTCAGTACACCCCTGCATTCAAGCGGCTCTAGAGGTGTAGATCGATCCGCCGAATCAAACGCACGTTTATATTCGAGAAATACGGCGATTGTTCATCGGCGGTGCCTCAGAATTTGACGAAGAGTAAAAATGTGATCTATACATCCACTTCGGGATTAAACCCTGCCTGTTCTTCCCTGATGTTTGCTTCTCGAGCTGCAGTGTCGATGAAGTATAATAGGTGCCAGAGCCCTAGTAATTACTGGGTTCAAGCTAATTTCCGTATGGTTTTCGAAAAAACCCTATGCCTTTTTCTTGAATATTGAACTATTATCGCGTGACCTCAGCAAGTAGGAATGGTCTCCGTCGTTCACCTGAGTTGTAACAACTGTATCAAGACCTCTACTGACCCCTTTCCACCTTCTTTGAAAAGTTCCGGCATGAGATCATCTCGATCAGCAACCCTATTACGACTGAGAGCCGATAGGCAATTGCTGACCGTAGTCTCAGTGAAATGGTGCTTAGTCTCCCGACCAGAGTGCTACACTATAAGTTTGCGGTGACAACACAGTAGAAGCAGGAGACCAGTTAAACTGACTCTCAAAGTTTCCCGCCCAGCAACATAACCTTCTGGACTTATTGTAGGTGAATGTGCCGTCTGCCTCGCTGATAGCTTCGCTGACAGACGGTCGCCTGAGACAGGTAGCACGAATAAACCTAAAGAGTTTGCCGATGTTCCCTGAAGCAAAAGCGGTTTTGATTCTCTTAACTTTCTCCACTAACCAAACTTCACAATCAGCGTTTAGGTTACCTTCTCAGTTTCCTGCAGATTTCTTAAATCTGTTATGTGAACTACCATAAGGAATGTTCTGTCTGGCGTCTGACAACTCCAGTGAATTTCTCCGAGATTCAATGTTTGTTCGACTCACGAAACCCCGTGCCGCATGCTACAGTATTTGCTTTCTGAATGGCGTGTGAGATTTGGATCTTTATGGTAAGAACCGCTAAACCTGCTTTTTAAGCTGGTTTGGTACCTTACCGACGGCATTGCCAGTTTCCCAACAGTCAGCTGTTGCTGTCTTTGGGATCGTTGTCTAACGAAAGTAAGAACGAAATGACAGCGTACCAACGCATGGTCTAAATCTAAGTATGTGCTTCAATAAGAACGACAGTGATCTATCTGAGACCAAGCCTGATTTGAAGAACGAGGGCACCATATATAACAGTGACGTTCACGGTGTCCAAAACTAGTTCTGGCTAAAAACAACTTATGTTTGGCGCACAGCTGTAACAGTCGCTCGCCATTATCCGAGCAATGTGGTGTTGTCCCAAACCTGCCACCTAAACAAGACGGCGTTATCAGGGCGGTCGACCTGGGCGTTCATATCTCCGACCAGAATTACATCAGAATTATGTCGACCGAAATAGACTGGCTGTATACGAGTAAAATGTATCCTTGACGCCGACGTCACTACAATTAACTGGAACATAAACACACAATGAAAATATTTCTGAGGATTTTGCGTCCAAAGCTGGCTTTAGCAGAACCTACCAAGCGGACTTCACAGTCTATTGTTAACACGAATACAATCTACCAATGCAGTTGCGACCGTCATGCTGAGGATTGTATCTGTTCCAGCCTAACCGGTAGCAATGACCGTCGGGTCATCCGAAATGCATAACCAGTATCGAGTAGACAGTGCGGGTGTTGTTAATTCGATATGTTGAATACTTTCCTGAATTCTAGTCTTCGAAATGCAGCAGCAGACGTCGATGTTCAGCGAGACTAGCGTTCTTGCGTTAGCGGCCTATTGACCTATTTGTTTTAGAGTGCGAACGTTGAATGAACCTATATTAATTCGCACTCTAGGTCTAAGCAAGAGACGAGATAGACCTGAGGCTGAGTGATAAGAGATAGGACTTACTGGCACAGTGGTATTATAGTTAGCTATATCTATTGTGGGACCTGCAGAACAATCACCACAAGTGGAGATCGAAAGGACCCTGGGAGCTGAATTTGGTGGAACAGTGGGAAGGGGTCAACAACAGCAGGTTTTTGATTACCCACCCTGCTGTATGCAGCAGATAGGGCGACCCGGATAACACTGTAAAGCAGTCAACGCACTGTGTAACTAACAATATTGTGAGCATTCATAGTTGAGCATGGGGTATTGCCAGGACTCCCAGACCTAGACAGGAGGGTTCTCAACCAAAGCCTGTACCGCAAGGCGGCGGGTGGGTGGCAGTATGCTAGAAGTGGTACATTTTTCGGAAAAGAAGCCAACCTTCTTCCAACGCCCGACCTGGAGGACCAGTAGACTGGTTTGTCAGACCTCTACCTATTGGCCTGCCCGGTATCAGTGACTCTGTCGGTGTGGTGGCCACACCGTGCAGTTTATCCCAATAGGTCATTGAGATGCGCAAGCCGTCACACAGCGTCAATGTCCAGTCTCGTTGTGATGGAATTCGAAGAATACCTAGCCAAGTAAACGAAATTTTTGGACGTTTCCATTTCTTTCAAAGGAACTGTCATCAAGAAGAATCTGTCGACTAATATGTAACAGCACTGAAGGGATTGGCTAGAATTGGCCATTTTTGCAAGTGCATGATGGACAGTCTTATATGTGCTCAGATGGTTCTGGGCTTTCGCGAACCTCCGAGGACTAAGAGACTACTGCGAATGGGACAGTTAACACTTGCCAAATCTATTGGTATTTACAACAGCGCAGGGGCTGCGGAACAGGGGGTGAAAGACCTTAACAGTGGAAATGGAAGGGAACTCAACGTGACTTGGTGAGCACGAGTGAGACTCGCAATATAACCCTGGAGATCATGAACGACAGAAAGAGAAAGGTCAGGCGTTTAGAAAAACTTGCGTGACGTGTCAAAATAAGAACCATTGCACCGTGCAATGCGAGTCACGATCCGTCAGACTGATCGATGAAGAGTCAGAGGTCCAACAAATACTTAATGTTGTTCAAGATGCACCTAGATCAAAAGGGATCTACGCCGAGCTTGTCACGAATGGCAGGCGATGATGATGGCAGATTTTGGCTTACTTGTCGATATTATACCAGCGAGTTACCTCCAAACGTCGACCGTAGAGCCATCTGATACACAACTGCTAATGTGGACTGAAGTAGAAATGTAAGTGCTGGGGAAAGCAAGCGTGTCTATCAGTAATCCGAAGAATGGTAAGTCATGTGATTGATTTTTTTGTTGTTGTGGAAGGAGATTCAACGCAAACCTCGGTTTCGATGTCATTCAAACAATGGACTTTGTGACTTTTCATGACGACGGTTTTCTTTGTGTTAGAGAAATCCTAACCATTCGATCAGCATTCTCCTGTTTAATTCCGGTTTGGGTGGTATGCCGGGTGCTGTTAGTCTTTTTGTAGTCGAGATTGCTGTACCGGTTGCATTACCCACCAAGGAAGTTTCGTTAGCCATCCGTGAGAATGTTAACAATGAGTTGAATCATTTGCTCAAGCTGAAATTAATAGCGCCAGCAGATGAGCCTACTGATTAGATCAGTCAGGTTGCGAAAACGTCGAATAAGATTGGTGATATTCGCGTATGAATTGACCCCAGACCGCTAAACGCCGTATTTCAAAGGTAACTATTCTGATGATTGTGAACAGTAATGGTGCTGCTCGTAGCCCAGAGATGCAGGCGTCAGCAAACTGCGTGTTCACTTCACTTGTCATAGCATACCCGGAATATTTTCCTCTGATAATAGACCACAGTATGTGCGCGCGGAACCCAAGATGTTTGCGGATAAATATGGGTTTAAACATCGAACAAGCAGCCCGTACCATCGTCATTCAAATGAGGAGACCGAAGCTGCAGTGAAGACTCAAATAACTGCCACGGATTGTCCAAGAATCAGAGCAGGATCCACATCTAATGCCTTCAGGAAGAAGTATGCCTGATGAAGTCATTGGATACAGCGTGACGCAACGAATGTTTGGGCGAAGGACGCGGGGAGTTGTCCGTGCTACCTGAATCGTCGCGTTTTGACCTACTACAGGAGAACCTAACGAGGCGGGATGCAGAAAAGGTACTTCTACCAAGGGTTCTGAGGCAAAAAAAAGTGGACATGTGGTGTGGAAATCAAAGATGGTGAGCATGCGTCATGATGTTGACGTGGACAAGTTAGTGAGAGGAAGAAGTCGTATGCAATTGAGGGTAAACTTCGCCGGAAAGAGAACCTCGTGATGCAACTCAAGAAGGGTCATCAAGAACAAATGGCAGACATCACAAAAAAAGGATGTAATGAGATTGAACGCGAGTGGTTTCAAGAGTAGCGAAGGATCAGCCAAACAGAGGCAATGCACAAGTTGCAGCAGACGGAATTGTAGTTTGTCAGCGTCGACCATCCAAATGCAGTGATCAGTTGTTTAAATGCGTGCCAGATTCATACGACTGAGGATCTCGACGAAGCATACAGCGACATGAGGAATAGGCTACACTTTTCTCATTTGCGTCAATAGACTCTAACCGAAGTATTGAGTCTGACAGCGTATAAAAATCTCACTCAGATCCAAACGAGCAAACAGTGCTCTGATCTGGAACTCAGTGCGATTCCAACTCCAGCTTGACCACGAGATTCAGCTTCGGTATCATCAGAGACATTGGGAAAAAAGCGCTTGGATCGACAGTTATCTACAGGTAAGACCAAGTAGATGATAGTGTTAGAATCGTAGACACGCGTCTGCGATTCGCAAAGAAAACACATCAAGCTCCAGACTTGAGGGAGTACTAGTCAAAGCAGCTTGCTGACCAACTTGTCAGAGAGTGCGGGCAATGAAAGCGTCATTGTTTACCAGTTGTCTCGACACCCCGTTTTCACTTACACCTCGGTTGTTTGTTTGCAAGGTATAGACATCTTTGATGCCGAACGCTTGAATATAGACGAAACTATTTTTATTAGTTAGGTTTCTTCCCATCCCCTTCTTTTCTTTTCCTGTACAGGGTCTGCTTTTCTCATGGTTGTGGCAGTTAAGCATAAGTGAGAATCACTGATGTATGGCTGTCTATGATGAGGATTGTGACGATGGTGTTTTGGATTTACAAAACAAATGTCAACCCAGGGCACGGTAAACAGAGAAATTGGTGGGCAGAGTAGGAGGAGAAAGTCGTGATGGACGAATACTGTCACTGTTAGGAAAGCGATTACTTTCGATACTTCCCGGTTGTTTATACCGCGAAAGGGGGTTTGTTTGAGTGACCACATTGTGATTCTCGGACTTAAAAGTCTCACTCTGTGATATAATAGGATTCTCTTGGAGGCCAACGACCCTAGAGTCTAACTCACTTGGCATTGAGGGCTTTCCTGGCCCTAGGGTGTAGTGAATAAAACATTAATGTCTTATTCTGAACAAGGCTGCGCACAGTGGATGTGTTCGAAGCTACATCAGGCCTTCGGATTATACCGTATGTTTTCCGACCGCAATGGGTAGTACGCTAATGATCACGATCATCCGTTGGGCGATCGGGGTGCTGTTTGTTTGAGGGTAATTTTTCTAACCCAATTTTTCCTGATTCAGATGATAGCAGTGCCGCAATTATGGAAATAGTTCTGTTGTATGTCCATAGGGTAGTGTATAACAGCCTAAGCAACCCTACGCAATGAGCAGTGCGACGTATAGCTTTATGAATGCATTTGCTTTTCTCCTGACTGCTCCCCTTCGGTCTGTCTGACAAGGTTGCATCTGGAAGGACCAGACCCTAGTCGTCATAGCCCGCCGGAACAAAAGAGCACACAAGTCTGTTCATCATATTGAGGTGGCAGCACAGGTCGAACTAAACACCTAAACACCATCATACTAGTCAGCGATTTGAATGCTCAACTTGGTCCTCTTCCTCCAGAAGAGAAATGGCCAGGAGGTATGTTTGATGTCCGAGTACAACGCATTGACAGTGGTGAAAGATTGCTGCAGCTGTGCATATTTCGCAGTTTATATTTTGAGTACCGCATTCCAACACAGGAAGATGCCCTGTTCTACATGGATACCACTGTTCTTCTCAATCCTAGACACAACTCGGTCGTATGACAGTCAGTTGCAGGTGGCGCCACTGAATTTTAGAGCAACCACCTTTATTCGGATCATGCTGTTGTGCGTGCTTGTTTTGTTTTGTCGTCTGCTCAAAGACCATACGCTCGCAAATGCGGGATACTGAACTGACATTCGAACGAGTAACGTGTAAAGAACGCTTATCAGGAAGCATTGGGTGAACAAATTGCACAGTTCGAGTCAGGTGAGAGAACTTGATGAACACTGAGGACAATCCGCAGCTGTCATAAGAGACTGTTGTGAAGAGGTATATTTCGAAGGGACTGTGCAGTTGCAACGGAACTGGATTTCTGTCACGTCGATAAACCTCATGAACAAACGTCGTTCAATTCCACTTGACTCTGAATATGACAACGACAGTCGAGAATTTGAACGCAAGCTGACCGAAAGCTTGCGTAAAGACCGTGAGCACCACATGATCAAGCTGTTGAAAGGAGTTGAACGAGCTCTTTTTTTATGGGAATGGTGGAAAGCTTTTTCCCTCATCCATGGTCGTACTGGCCGTCGAGTCGGTGTAACTGAGATCATGTGTTTAAAGGATGGTTCAGTTATCACCAATCAGTCGCACCGACTTGACAGGTGGACTGAACATTTTGAAGAACAGTTCAACTGCCCACAACCGAACCATGTGGACGACGGGATCCGAATGTTCAGTTACTGCATCCCCGACGGTCCTCCGTCGGAAACAGAAGTGGCCCTGGGGCTTGAATTTTTTAAGCGTAATAAGGCTGCTGGACTAGACTTCCTCTCTCCTTCTCTCTCTAAGGATGGCGGGGACAGGTTGATATCAGAACTGACAACACTTCTCGAGGCAATTCGGGAAACTGAAAAGGTACCTCGTGATTGGTGCCTATCAACAGTAATTTCCGTTTTCAAAAAGAGGTCCCGAAGTCTATGTGCCAACCATGGAAGCATCATTTTGGTGTCTGTTGTGTCCAAGTTACTCACTGACCTTATATTACGTCGGTTCATTATGCCCAGAGGAAGTCAGATACACGAAAAACAGGCAGGATTGCGATCCGGTCGGCGATGTGTTGATAACACTTACCTTGTGACAGATCTTGGAGCATCTTCATTCCTACAGGCAGACGACGGCCATGGTCATTTTAGATCTAAAGGCTGCTTTCGATTCGGTTGCTCGCAACGTTATCTGCAACTTTCTTCTTCGCAAAGGAGTACCAGAGTAATATGTGAATCTGTTGAGACCACTGTATGCCCGTTCTGCAGACAGAATGAGCGTTCATGGGCAACCGGTGTGGATGTTCATCACTTCTAATGGTGTTCGTCAGGAGTGTCTAATCCCCTTCTTCCTGTCCAGTTTTGTCATTTAAGATGGCAGTGTCGTAGTCAATTGCGTACTTGCATTCTTCCACTTTGTATTCTCTTACCACCTAACCTTTTTAATGACTTTTTCTCGTAGGATATTCCACGTCACTGTTGAGATGAGCGGCGACCCGAGCCATACTACCTTCTGGCCAGACTCATGTCTGTTGTAATGACGGTGGTGATGAAGTGTCTGCTTTTATCACACTCCCTTGATTGGCGATGTATTTATGCCTTGTGTGGCATGACTGTTGAAGATGTGGCTGCATCATTTGCGGTATGACCTCATCGCGTGGTTTAATTGTGGTGTGCTCTTTCTTTGGTCTGAACTAAACGTGACAGTCCCGTTTGCACAGTGCACGACTTAATTTAGTTAATTCATCCGTATGCAATTGGGAACAGGTCGAAACTGTGTATGTCTGTTCTGTCTGGAAGCGTGATTGTGGTAGTTAGAAACAGTGTACAACGGTATCGTGGAGTTGTAGTGAAGCCTCATCTGTCCATGTCAAACGGCGCAAAGTTTCTAACATGATCTTATGGGAGGATATAGGCAACTGAAGACAAAAGGTAAGCTTCAAATGTGTTCGCGTAATCACTCGTCAAGTGATCGCCGTTACATTTTTATGTGGTGTAAAGTCCCCAATGTTTTCTTGCGTCACATCACTGGAGTTCTCAACTACCTGGCCGTGCATATCATTTCTTTTTATCGCTGATAAAATTGATATCTTACCCACTTTGGACAATGCGATTCATTGAGTAATGATAGTTGCATTTGACACCAATCACCAGCCAAACATTGTACCATGAGTTGCGGACTAACTGTGAAAGTCAAATTTTTGTAAGCTAGTTTGGACGCTGATGATACTAATTATTTCGGTTACTTGTTTGCGTTTCTTCGCGACTGTTGGTTTCTTGTTGTTTGAATTGCAAAAACGTCTAGGATATGGTTGGCTGTATAATAACTTGCACTGTGTGATCCCTCATTTAGATGACCACATTGTTGATTTATAATCTACCTTATTTCTAACCACGATGGTTGTTCCTGCCTCTTCGGTTATCAGTGTCCTTCTTGGTTCTTCAATTGGACCAGTGCTTTGCTTCCTCCGGTCCATAGCTGTAAGCCGTTACTGATTGAAACTTGACTGAATCGACATGTTTAACAACGTTTCGTTATTTACAACTTACATTGTTAGCGTCATGTTACTGGCCTCAGAAATCCATATGAACATGGAGGATTTAGTAACAAACTCACAACGTTCGACTAGGCCACATCGCACATGTGGTGTAACGCCCAGGTAAAAACTGAGAGGCTCTGGTCATTGTAAATCTGCCTGCTCAAGTCTTTGTTGATATGAGTGGAACGCATAACAGAGGGTCTGCTTTCTGAATTGAACGGCTTAGTGACACGCTCACAAAGTTTCTGTGCTTCTCCCATGTGCGTGTTTGTTTGTGTTTCAACTCCACTTTCCCCTCCATAACGACGTCATGACCTCAGGCACAACCCTGCATCACTCTTTCATCGGAGTGAGCCAGTTAAGGACTTAGTCACGACGAATTTTCTAAACCGATGAAACTCATACAGTATGAATGGATAGGGAGGTCTACTCAACTGAACAGGCATCAGTCTACCCTCGCAAGCGTGAGGCATGTTCACTGGACGAAATCGCACGTTTAACGTGCGAAAGCTTGTCAACAACGAACAGAATTGTAACTGAATAGAAAGAAACATGTTGTGTGTTATATGGAATGTAGATGAAAGCTTTGGCGAGATTACACAGTGGCGTCCGCTGTTAGGCTGTACACAGAGGTAAGCACACCAACTGTGCATGACTAATTTGAAAAACTGGTCTTGCTGAGTGTTTTAAAAGTATTCATGCGGGCAAATGTTTGTGAATGAAGTGTGTTGACAAGTGCTTAATCGTTTTCAATAGAACGCCCACGAAACTGTTAAGCCGATTGCCAGCCGGAGGGTGGCGGTTTCTTGATTTGACTGGTTTGCAGTAGTAAGAATATCAGTCCAAAAATATGGTTTTGTACAGATGGAGAAGTGGATATTCCAGACTAGGGGCTTCAGGGGCATTCAAAAATTCTTTTCTCGGTTGGTGTTACATGAAAGACTCTGGGCATCGAGCGCGCAACTGTCAGGTGTCATTAGTGGTTGCTTCCAGTTTCCTCGAGGTAGAGTAGGATATCAGGTCAATCATAAACCGTTGAATGGTTCCCTGTATATAACTCGGCTAATGTTTAGGAGCTGGACGCAACCGTCGGGTTGCCACGAATGGACTGCGGATGGCTTTCATCTTTGTGGGTATACATTTAGTTGGGTTTTTATCCGTGCAAACTGTGGACGGGTTTTTTCATTATGCGAATTGAGTTTTATCTACAGTGTAAAAGCGTTTAGATACTCTTATTTACTCCTAAGTTTGTTCTGTTAATAGGTGAAAATGGTAACCAGTTAGACATCACTTTGTGCACGGGAGCGAAGGAATATATTTTACGGGGTGCGAATAAACCTTGTGCGAAATTGCACTACTACCTCGCAAACTGTCTTTCGATCTCCGTATTGGTTCTTAGTGTGCTTTATTTATTCGACGGATATTGGGTGACAAATGTTTCGCTTCTTGGGGTTAAATCGCCCGACTGTGACTAGTTGGCGAACGAATATGATTTCCTCTCTGGCGCGCAAGGATTAGGTGTTGATGTCCTTGTCGGACTTCAAGCGTCATGGTGCTCACCGAAACTGCTAGATAGGGTCATACCTTCTGATGGTTTCCGTTCACAAGCGAAAATCGTTTTGTGAAGGGTACAGTTGGTTGTTGCGTAGATAAAAGCAGAGATTGTGTATATTGCATTTAAAAGTTCCTGTTCCTGGCAATCTGGATCCAGATTAGTTTGTGATGGCGCATGTGAGGTGACTCCGCAACTTGCCGTTCGCTTTCAACCTGTTCATTAGTTTGTGGATCGTGGTGGTATATCATTCAGTCTGCAAGTGGGTCAAGGGGTAATTCAGAACCACGATTAGTTTACTGATCGCCACATGATACCAGGTTGTTGGGATTGACAAATCCTGGCAGCAGGTTTCAAATCCGAAATCAGCTTTAGGATGTAGTGCTTTAAAATAACATTTGCTTGCATGCGTTAGTCGATGCTTAGCCAGCTAATCAGATTGGTTAAGGGTGTTTCTAAAGGCTGCTTGGTCTTTCATCCTTTTTTCACGGTTACTTCAACCTATAAATGCGGGACCCTTGCGCAGTACTTTCAAACGAGTAGATGCGTTTTTCCCACCTTTTCTCTTTAGTGTCTTTCGTTGGGACTTTACGGGATTGTTCATGCGCTAGTGAGAAGTTCGCAGTGATTAGTTAAGTTATCGTGGCAATTCAGATAGTACGCTACAGGTGCCCAAGTAAGACCGTTTTCCCCAGCTATTGGGACGTTGCACGTGCCTATTGCCGATTAGTCCGACCTCAGTACTTTAACAGCAAGGTCGTATTCAGAGAGACGGGCATTCTTTCGCACCAACGCCAGCCTGGGAGCAGATAACCATTCAGTTGTCAATATTCTTGCCGGAGAATTTCGATCATGTTAAAACCTGCTTTCCTGAAATAACATTTTTAGCCGTGCAATAAAACGACTTGGTCAAATATAGTCCGTCTAGAAGAATGATTATCAATAACCATAGAGTAGTCGTCGATAGACTGCCAGGCTAATTGTTTCCCTTGACGTGCCGTCGAGACGGTTTACTCGACCGTTTCTGTGGATATTATCAAATGTGATGTGAATATTGACGACTCCTCCTTGACGTAGAAAGGTTTCAAGAAGAGTTGACATTAACCCTGAGCTGCAATTGGAGTGTATCTTGCAACACATGCCAAACGAGAAAAACAGTTGACAGAAACAGTATGCTACTAGAGACAGTCATATCAGGATATTTGAATGAATTGGGAAAGCATGGATGTCCGTCAATGGTAATAACAATAATACTAATAAATATGGATTGTCATAGATTGAACCCACAATTGATCGCAGCTTTCGCATTCCCATACACTTTCCAGTCGGCCCATTTCGAAAAGAACTAGACACGAGTTTCGCTCTCATTGGAGTTCGTCAGTAGTGCATATCATCGCCACTGTCGGGATTTGAACCACGGACACTCTGTTCATGAGGCAACCTTGGATTGTGTCTCTAAAGAGAGAAACTTTTAAAGTCATATCTTTCAGAAGGTCGGATGGCTTTGACAAGTTATAGGTCAGATAGTTTGAAAATGTTTGACTTCACTGTAACACACAAGGCACCGCGCGTGTATTGCATAAAACTTGCTGATATTTCATCATCCTTATCGTAGACAGCAATACATCAGTGGTTCACACTGGCGCTTAACTGACACACAGCCATGAAGGGAAACGAAACCTTATATGAGAAGAGAGATAAAAAAGAGAAAGATATGGGAAGAGGACCTAATTACTGAAAATAGCTACGGCTATGTTCAGACATAAAACATCAAGGCGCTTACACCTTGCAAACAAACTACCGAGCTGTAAGTGAAAGTAAGGCGTTATCAACAAGACAGGTTCCTTACGACTTTCACTGCTCCGTGTCATTAAGTGCACTCACATCACAGAAAACTCGGTCAGACAACGACAACATTCACGCCACCGAGCTCGATTAGCCGCCATCTCACCTAACGTCTACAGCCACCGACTCTGTCGCGAGGACCCCAGCCCGAGAGACGAACCGGATTTACAGTGATCAACCCCTTCGTGAACGATTTCATTTGTCTACACCAGGTCATCATCTGTCCACCTTGCGCCAGTCGACCGCAGCGTCCGTAAACAGTGCTGGACGAGATAGACGACTAGCTGATATCCTTAATACATGACCTAACCATCCAGGTCTGTGTAAATGTAAGCCCCGAACAAAAGAGCTCGTTTGA